>ML816138.1:75568-88583 GCA_009831015.1 Picea engelmannii | reverse complement strand
AAAATGAAAATGTCTCCTTGGTATATATAGGAGACTAGGAGGTATAATTACAACTAATGGCCTAAAGCCGACATAAATAAAATAACATTACTAATATAATATGCCCCAATTAAGGGGTAATGAGCCAAAATTAGGGCTTAACACTTTCACTCACATATGTGGGCAAAGGGGGTTCTCCTTTGTGAATGATTGTGGGTTTTCCTGGGCCATACAGGCCATACAGTCATGGATTCCTTTTCTAGATACAGTCTGGGATTGTTCGTATAGAGCTAAAACTTGCTAAAACAAGTGAAAGCCTGTGTTTTATGCCGATGATATTTGTTGTTGTAATAGTTTTGAATTTCCTTGAGCTGGATAAAACATTATTTCCCCTCAGAACTGTCCTTAATTTTTCTGTTAATTTATTCAAGTGTTTATGCACAGATTTTTGTTCCAAATGATGGTTACAGTCTGTTGATATAAGAATTATTTATGCTGCTATTTTATTTCAAAACTAGTCTATTAGTATTTTTGTCCATAAAGTACGGTTGTATGACTGTTGGATATTTATAGGAGACGAAAATCTAATTTAGACTAAGTGTTATGTTGAACTAAAATGTATTTCAACATGGTATCAGAGTAGGTGCTTTGAAGTTCAGAGGACAACTTTGGCACTTGGACAACAAGTGATTTGCTGGAGCATTAGGTTGAAGAAGGCAAAATAGGTTCTTTGTCAAGTGGACAAAGATGACTTCCAACATCAGGTTTGAAGATAGGTTGGAGGGTATATCCAACTACCTACAGTGGAAGGTTAGAATCAGCAGTGTTCTCAGGGAGAACAAATTATGGTTTTTTGCGAACACCATCGTGCATGTACCTGCTTCAAATCTCATAGCTCTTGATGTTCATGAGGTGAAGGAAGACAAGACTCAGAGAATCATCTTGGATGGGGTCAAAGACCACCTCATTCCAAACTTGGCTAAGAAGAAGACAACCAAAGAGATGTGGGATGGACTGAAAAGTATGTATGAGGCAAAGAACGAGAACCAGAAGATGGCTCTCCGGGACAATCTCCATGGTGCTAGGATGGCCAAAGGAGAGAGTGTGGCCACCTACCTCACCCGGGTTGCACAGGTGAAGGATGAATTGGCAACTGTTGGAGAAGTCATTCCTGACTCAGAGTTGGTGTGAATAGCCCTCAAAGGATTCACCAAGGAGTGGGAGGTTTTCATGAAGTGTGTGGTGGGGAGAGAGAAGCTCCTTGACTGGAGCAGATTGTGGGATGATTTTACGTAGTAGGAGATCGAGGAGGGGTCTCAGGAAAAGGCATTGGATGGTGCAGACTACAAGAACATTTCTCTTATGATAAATGGAAATGAGAAGAATAAATATATGAGCAAGGTGAGATGATTTGCATGTCACAAGACTGGACACTACACTAGTTAATGTCCGAACAAGAAGAAGAAGACACTAGAACTAGAGGTATCAAATTCGACAGAGGTTTTAGAGTTTGTTGATAAATATGAGAAGGAGTTCACTCTCATGACTGGTCCCGTGGGCAGTGGTTTCCTAGCGTTCGAGGACATTGAGTCATGGTTTGTGGACAGTGGATATTCTCGGCACATGACTAGGTTGAGGTTAGTTTTCCTTGATCTTACAGAGAGAGAATCATACTGCAAAGTGAATTTTGGATCCGGACCACAACTTGCAGTAAAGGGGGTTAGAAGGGTTAGATTCCAACAAGATTCAGGAGGTCTTCTGGAGGTTTCTGAGGTGTTATATATTCCAGAGTTGACTGTTAATTTTCTCTCAGTGTCAGCTTTGGATGAGAGCGGATTTGGAGTTGTCTTCTATGGTGGACATGTGTTTTTATATCCTATGGGAGCAACTGCTGACACATCAACGATACTTGGTGTCGGGTATGAGGGCTTGTACAGGTTGTTGGGTCGACCTGTGTTGGGGTCCAGTGGATTTATGGACTCGAATTCTGTGTCAGAGAGTTGGCGAGTAGCACAGGAGAGAGAGTTGATACTAGGGACTCAGTCTTCTTCCGAGACTCTCAAAGGACTCAATAGGCATGAGTCGACACAGATGGATGCTCAGGATAGTGTGCAGTCTCCTAGGAGCATGTCTTCAATTCGTGGTATAACAGAGACAACAAAAGAGGCTTCCAGTGCAATGGGAGTAGTAGCTTCATGTTCAGAGGGAGTAGAGACTTCTAGTGCAGAGGGAGTAGCTATGGAAGCTGATGAGATGGAGACTAATTATGGTGGTGATACCAGAAGTACCTCTCTTTCTAAGAGGGAATGTTGAAATTTGGTAGCTCAAAGGTTCTTCTGCATTGGTGATGCTTGACATGCAGAAGTGACTCAACACACTTTCTCCTTAGTGACTTTATAATATGTTTTTATAAAGTAACTTTATAAAGTGATTTTATAAAGTTGGGTCTTTTAATTTTTTAATGTAAAAGTGACTTTATGATGTTATGGGTCACTTTAGTGGCCTAAGTGACCTCAACGAATGATTAAGTCATGACCATTGATCTCACGAGGGAAAGATCTAATATTGACCGTCAATCTCATTGGAAGACCAAGGGTTAGGGTAGTTACATTTTAAATTTCATTAAAAGGCAACTCATGAGGAGAAGGGGGGAACACTTTTGAGGAGAGTAAGAGGGAAGGTGAAGGGGCATGAATCCCAAGGAAGAGTGTTGGCTTGAAGGAAGAGCTACAACAAAGAGGGTTTGGCACACATCCCAAGGAGTGGGATTGGCACGAAACCCAAGAGAATTTGCAGCCATTAATACAGTCTGTACAATAGAAAAATATGAGGTCGTACATCTGTGTAAGTTGGTCATACAACAAAGGGAGGGAACAGAAATTGAGGTTGTCATTCTACAACAGGTTGGTATGATCTCCAATGTACAGTTGCTGAGTTTTTATCTTATGTTTCGTACAGTTTCTTTTGGCACAATTTTCTATGAAGAATTGTGACTGCTTGTGAAGGATTTTTGGTTGTCCTGGGTCATACATGTCGTACATTCAAGGTTGTATTTTCTAGATACAATTTGGGACTATTTGTATAGACTTGAACCTTGCTAAAATAAGTGAAAGCTTGTGTTTTATGTTGATGCTATTTGTTGTTGAAATAGTTCTGAATTTCCTTTAGTTGAATAAAACATTCTTTCTCCTCAAAAATGTCCTTAATTTTTCTGTGTATTTCTTCAAGTGTTTATGCACAAATTGTTGTGCTAGATGAGGGTTTGAATTTGTTGATATAAGAGTTATTTCTGCTGCTATTTTATATCAGAACTAGCCTATTAGTATTTGTGTCCATAAAGTACAGTTGTATGACTGTTGGATATTTATACGAGGCTGAAATCTAATTTAGACTAAGTGTTATGCTGAACTAAAATGTATTTCAACAAAAACATGAATAGATTCATCAATACGTTCTCATGATGTATATCGAATTGATGCATAAGTTTATGAAACCCAAACAAGTGTTGTGCAGTATTGTCATCCATATCTTCTCTGAAATTAGGAAGAATATCTTCCCAAACTTTAATGTCTGGAACAACATTTGGAAAACTAGAAACATTTGTAAAATCCAAAGGACAAAACCTTGTAGCGATATGAGAAGAAAAAGAACGTGACATATTGAAACTAGTGGAGTCGCAAGTGAATCATTTGGATTCTTTAAGCCAAGGAGTCACCAGGTGAATGGTTGCAACCGATGTTTGATGCCTATTTCTTATTCACCATCAAGAAATAGATCTAAGCTTTATTGTACACCTAGGGAAGATGGAAACCTTCAAAATCGTCCCCGACAACCATGCCAAAAAATGATGTTACTTGAGTTGACTCTAGGTTGCAATAGAGCCAACCCTAGCACATTTTCATAAAAAATAATGATTTATTGATCAGCCCTTTCGAGGCTTCTTGATATGAGATTGAATCAATGAACCTTCTAATAATTGAAAATCAGAACATGAGGAGGCATGACTTCATCAACTAAATCCTTTGAAATATTAAGTATGGATAGAATATCCAAGATAAACACAAACTAAGTCAAAAGTCCAGGTATCTAACGAGGATAAATCTAACTTTTATCCTCAATAAAAGAACTAACACTAAACTCAATCAAGTTGTATTTAATCTTCAGAAAATAGGCAACAATATCTAAACACGGGTCTTGTTTTGCTCACAGCAAAACATAGGAAAGACTGTGTTCAAATAAGTGTGTTTAAATTCACTACAACAAAGGTTGTACTGAATGATAGTTGTCATAGCCTAAATGAATCAATGAACATAAGAAAGAGGATTAATAAAAACATGGGAAACAGATCCTAGGAAAATACATGATTTAGTGGAAGTGAGGTATCAGAATCTCCTCAATTCTAAAAAATATTTTATTAAAAGAATCTAATTACAATACAGCCCAAAAAGGCTCTCTGAATGTTAATCGTCGCTACAGTCTTCTGATGTTGATTTTATCTCTTCAATGTTGAGTAATTGTAGCCCCAATCCTAGATATAGTTCCCCGACCGTTTCCTAAATATCTGCTTGAAATATGGAATTGTTGCTTAACTGATGCCTCCAAATATGCTATAAAAGCTATTTGGTGTCCTCGTCCTTTGAAAAGTAGAATTTTGTTAAGACGTATTAATTCTTTGCAATCTATATGCTGCCATTTGGATCATTGATATTTAAAATTTATTTTCAATTTCACAAAATAAAACCCTATAGGCTAATTGGCCAAAGAATGATGATGTGGTAATATGAGTCAGAAGGATTTGGCGATCAATTCACCAATTTCCCTTTCACCCTTTGTTGAGATAGTGTCTACACGTGCAATTTCCTTGTATGTGCTTATCATCCTTGCTCTATTTTTCGAATGCATCAAAACTGCATATATTTCCATGGTAATGCCCTCTCTCAAATTCATGGCATTCATCCCAGCTGCAACTGACTTACATCCTTCTGTGAATATCTCAAAATTAAGGGCGGTAGCCCAGGTAGTGCCATTTCCTGCAACATCATTCGTAGCATTGGCAATTTGCTTCACAAGACTTGAACCAACATTCTTTGACTTGTTACTACACTCGATACTTTTTGCCACAGTAACATAATCCTTTGTTACTTTTGGAGCACCATAATTTTTTTTAATAACAACATTGAAAGATAAGAAAACACCAGGTTCTAGTACAACGCTTTCCTTAACAACAACCCCATCAAAAACACTGGCATATTTCAGATTTGCATTGTCATAGATTGTCACATTATTCCAAATGTAATAACCTTGTTCTTGATACTGTCGTGAATGAGAAACTATATTAACAATTAGAACCTTTAAGAGATTGAAGAGCCCAAAAAATTGTGATAACATCATTTGAGTCTACACCTGATGGATATATTTGCAATAAACCCTAGAAAAGGTGAAAACTCCTCCAAATATAAAATGAATCTTCGAATTGTGCCCAACCCCCTTTAATATTGGATTACTTATGAGTGTTTTGTTGCACTTCATTGGAGCAGTACAAACTTGAGATAAACTTTTTTACTACCCTGTTTCATAGTATTTACAACTAGTTTCTTTAGGTTCCCCATCATCATCATCGACCAACTACAAAATTCTTGGCAAGGTTGATAAATACTGAAGATGGATTGCTAGTCGATTGCCTTTCTTTCATTATCTTATGTTTTCTTCCTTTGTACCAAAATTTATTCTTGGGCAGGTGTCGAATGAATGACTTGACTTCATCAAATCGCTTAGTGGACAGCGATTGACCTTCTATCTTGGAATAGATTTGCAGAAACAAAAACCAAGATAAATGGCCACTAGCATGATAAACCCTAACCATTTGTCCAGTTTGTGTTCTTCTAACTAGCTGTGACCGAGGAGAGCAAATTTCAATTGTTGTCATCGTATCTATGACAATAAATATGGTTTGATCCTTTTATTTCCACTCTATCTTTGGTAGTCAAAACAAGAAGATTATTCTGTTATGGTGTCAAGTTTCTGCGCATGAGAAGTCTTTCTCTTGACGAGAATCACAGGAGAAGGGACGGTCTCCAATCTATGCCTAGATCACATGAGCCTCTGAAGCATCTCGTTCCTGGAAAATTTGACACTGCAACATGTCTCTGTGTTCACCATCTGTCCTGACCACTTGGCATGGATGCTGGGCGCTCTGTGCTTTGGCGTTTTAATTTTTTGTGTATGGGACCTTATCCCACATGCATTAGAACAAGGCAATCTAATGCATTTATATTCATTGACCTTTCGAAGGTTGATTGATACGTAGTTCACAAACCTTGCTCCCTCTTGGACTCTCTCCTTGGCGCCTTATATGTGTTTTCCCGTGATTTGGTATATAATGTGGCTTTGGGTGGTCTATCCCTCGGATGTATGCTTGATATTGGGTTCGATGGTAATCGGCCCAATATTTCTTGATGAGAATAATCAAAGTTAGTGTTAGCCTTGATGCTCGGGCTTGACATATGACTTGGAATCGATGGTAACTAGGAGATTCAAGTACGACCTTAGGTTTGAATTAATCAACCCAAGTTTTTAAAGCACAACCACACAAATACGACATATTTTATTAAAATTATAAAACAATTTTAATATAATATAATTTATAACAAAAATTTTAGTTTGGTTCATATTTTATTAAAATTATAAAACAATTATAATATAATATAATATAATTTATAACAAAAATTTTAGTCTGGTTTCAAATAACAAGGGCAATAATTTATAACAAAATTATAAAACAATTTTAATATAATATAATTTATAACAAAAATTTTAGTTTGGTTTCAAATAACAAGGGCAATAATTTATAACAAAAATTTTAGTTTGGTTTCAAATAACAAGGGCAATTTGGTATTTTTGATTATTATTTTTCAAAGGACAATGAATTGCATAGAGACATATTGAGAGACCCTGTCAAATTTTAACATGAACATATTATATTAAAATTATAAAATAATATAATTTATAACAAAAACTTTAGTTTGGTTTCAATTAACAAGGGCAATTTGGTATTTTCGATCATTATTTTTCAAAGGACAATGAATTGCAGACTCTGTCAAATTTTGACAATTTGAAATGAGTGGACTCAAAATTGGTGGACAAAGACATATTGAGAGACCCTGTCAAATTTTGACAATTTGAGATGAGTGGACTCAAAATTGGTAGTTATTAGGTAGCGAGAAATTTGAGGAATTTTGATAAGGTTTGACGCAAAAAGTAGAGGCTTTGAGAAAGTTTGATGCAAGGACTTAGAGGCTTGAAAACAATGGCTAAAAACTTTGAGGTTTGTGACAATGAAAAGCTTACACCAGATGACACAAGGATTTAAAGCTAGCGAAACTAGCAAAATTTTGGCAAGGGACATAATTTTTGGAAATGTCAATATTTGTCCTAACATGGGCTCCATCCGGGGATGTTTCTTTCCTGCAAAGCGCCAAGAACAATAGACCACGTTCCTTCATCCTACTTTTCATTCTGAACATGATCTCTGACCACCTTTGAAACCTGTCACTGTACCTGCATATGCCCTGAAACACATCCTTGTTCTCTGTAGCTGAAAAGACTTATGTGCACTGAAATGAACTATACATGCTGCAAACTGATAGCCACTTTGTACCAGTGCCTTCATTGGGATATGGATTCATGTATTCTTCTAATCTATTGCAAACCACATCAATCTAAAAACTGAACTATACATTAATGCTCAAAAGGATCTTATTTATATACAGTGACCCCTACTCTACTTAAATCCATTGTTTCAACTCAAGTATAAATAGATTTCCAATACATCCATGCAAGCATCTGGTTAACTATATGAATATTGATTCCTTCTTTGGGAAAAAATAACACAGTAGAGGTTGAAAAATGCAAAAAATGATCTTGGAACTCATACTTACAGTTCTGAAATTCTATCTCCAAAATGTCGAAGACAAAAAGTTTGCTACTCCATTTTGACTCCATGTAAACTACCACTGGATCATAGAAATGAAAAGAGACAAAATTTTGAGTCATCCCATACCTCGTCTTGTTGTTCAGAATTAAAAGGCTTCTTTCCTCCACCACTGATTTTTTCTTTTTCCTAGCTCAAGAATGTCACATTGAGGCTCACTGATTTTTTTTATTTGTTGTTCAACATTTGGTGAAGAAAATGAAATAATCACTTGCTCTTGTAATTGCTCTTTATCTCCTTCACTATCTATCCAAGAGTCTACTTGATAATCATCATATATAGGATAATTGCTCTCATAATGTTTTTGATAAGTGTCTTGTTGAACAACAACTTTTGAAGAGAATGATACAATTTGTTTCTCATCAATTTCAAGATCACTTTAGTCAAACGAAGGAGTAGTGTTGTGAGGTTCAATACATGCTGGAAAATAAATGTGCTCCAAACCCTCTAGATACTCATCGTATACAGGTTGATCATAACAAATTTATGAATCTTGACTTTCAAAAATCTACGTTTCATGATGCTCTGGCAACGATGACTGAATATTGACAGACTGCTCTTCATAAGAATTTATAATAGCTATTTCATCTGAGAAAGTTTCAAATACATATTCACAAGGATCTAGATCAACAAAGTTTTCATCATGTTGACCACTCAAGTCATCTTCTACATTAACATCATAAGAGGCATTTATATCTTTGGCATTGTTGATTTGAAACAACTCCTCATTAGAAAATTCATTTTCATTGTCATTGTTGCAACAAACTTGTCTTTGGTCTGCTTGAAAGTCTTTTGGGTCTACAATTATTTCTTCTTCATACAAACTTGCTTGATCGATGAAATCATCCTCAACATTATCAATATTACGAAAACCATCCTGAAAATCATCCTCTTGAAAAGAAGAACCAAAGAATTATAAAATAATATAATTTATAACATAAAGTGTCAAATATAACATATTATATTAAACTTATAAAATAGTTTTAAAATAATATAATTTATAACATAAAGTGTAGTTTGGTTTCAAATAACAAGGGCAATTTGGTATTTTTGATCACTATTTTTCAAAGGCCAATGAATTGCAAACAAAGACATATTGAGACACCTTGACAATTTGAGATTAGTGGACTCAAAATTGGTGGTTATTAGGTAGCAAGAAATTTGAGGGATTTTGACGAGATTTGACGCAAAAAGTAGAGGCTTTGAGAAAGTTTTATGCAAGGACTTAGAGGCTTGACAAAAATTGTGAAAAACTTTGAGACCCTGACAATTTGAGATGACTGGACTCAAAATTGGTGGTTATTAGGTAGAAAGAAATTTGAGGGATTTTGACGGGATTTGACGCAAAAAGTAGAGGCTTTGAGAAATTTTTATGCAAGGACTTAGAGGCTTGACAAAAATTGCGAAAAACTTTGAGGTTTGTGACAATGAAAAGCTTACGCCAGATGATAGAAAGATTTAAAGCTAGCGAAACTGGAAATATTTTGGCGAGGGACAAAAAATTTGGAAATGTCAATATTTGTCCTAACATAGGCTCCATCATGGGATGCTTCTTTTCTACAAATGCCAATAATAATAGACCAAGTGCCTTCATCCTACTTTGCATTCTGAACATGATCTATGACCGCCTATGAAACCTGTCACTGTACCTGCATATGCTCTGAAACACATCCATGTTCTCTGCAGTTCAAAAAACTTTATGTGCACTGAAATGAACTATACATACTGCAAATTGAAAGACACTTTGTACCAATGCCTTCATTGGGCTATGGAGTCATGTATTCTTCTAATCCATTGCAAACCACATCAAGCTGAAAACTGAACTATACACCAATGCTCAAAAGGAGCTTATTTATATACAGTGACCCCTAATCTACTTAAATCCATTGTTTCAGCTCAAGTATAAACATATTTCCAATACATCCGTGCAAGCATCTGGTTAAATATATGAATCTTTCTTCCATCTTTGGGAAAAAATAACACAGTAGAGGTTGAAAAATGCAAAAAATGATCGTGGAACTCATACTTACAGTTCCAAAATTCTATCTCCAAAATGTCAAAGATAGAACATTTGCTACTCCATTTTGACTCCATGTAAACTACCACTGGATCATAGAAATGAAAAGAGATAAAAATTTTGGAGTCATCCCATACCTCGTCCTGTTGTTTAGAATTAAAAAGGATTCTTTCCTCCATTGCTGATTTTTTTCTTTTTCTAGCTCAAGAATGTCACATTGAGGCTCACTAATTTTTTGTATATGTTGTTCATCATTTGGTGAAGAAAATGAAATAATCACCTGCTCTTGTAATTGCTCTTTATCTCCTTCACTATATGTCCAAGAGTCTGCTTGATAATCATCATATATAGGATCACTGCTCTCATAATCTTGTTTATAAGTGTCTTGTTGAACAACACCTTCTAAAGAGAATGATACAATTTTTTTCTCATCAATTTCAAGATCACTTTAGTCAAATAAAGGAGGATTTTTATGAGGTTCAATACATGCTGGAAAATAAATCTGCTCCAAATCCTATGGGTACTCATCGTATACAGGTTGTTCATAACAAATTTATGAATCTTGACTTTCAGAAATCTCCATTTCATGATGCTCTGGCAATGATGACAGAATATTGACAAGTTGCTCTTCATAAGAATTTATAATAGTTATTTTATTTGAGATAGTTTCAAATACATATTCACAAGGATCTAGATTAACAAAATTTTCATCACGTTGACCACTCAAGTCATCTTCAGTATTAACATCATAAGAGGCATTTGTATCTTTAGCATTGTTGATTTGAAACAACTCCTCATTAGAACATTCTTTTTCATCCTCATTGCTACAACAAACCTATCTTTGATTTGCTTTAAATTCTCCTGGGTCTACAATTATTATCTCGAAAAGAAGAACCAGAAAAGGACTCATGTATGATTTAGTTTGAATCTAGCTCTTCATCACCAAATGATTTTCTTTCATCTACATGGATATAATCATGATCATATACTACTATATGTTGAATATATACTTCAAACTCCCCACAACATTTCTCCAAAAGAATATTTTTAGGAAAATATAACCTACAATGCTTGTGAAATGTTGAATGGAATTCTTTCAAAGATTAAATGTGCAAAGGAGGAAGAGATTTGTACCAATTGTGAGCATCTCCTCCCACGGAAAACATGAATAGCTTCATCAATACATCCTCATGATGTGTTGAAACATATAGTTTTCTTAACTTTAGACTTTAATAATTGACATTCGAATAAGAATAAAAATCGCTCAAGTCTCACCATTGATAAAGTCTTATGATTTATCCAACAATCTAAAATTCTTAAAAGTGATGGAGCTGCCCTTTCGTTAAAAAGACAGATCACTAAAGACAGCCATTTAAAATGTCGAGTTTTGGGATTTCGCAATACTAACAGTCTGACATGTAAAGAACCCCAAAATCCCGATATACGAAGTCGTGAAATTAGTTTAAAATGAAACCAGGTTAATTAAATGATTAAGAATGATTAACGGTAATTAAATCTTGATGTAATTTCGTGTTTCGGGATCCTGCCTCAAACGATGGCTTAAAATCTCGATACACAAAGTCATGAAACCCTTATTTAATCGTGATTAATTAAAAAAGTTAAACATGATTAATATTACTTAATCAATCGAAAACGAGGGTTTTTTGCCATGGAGACCGCCACCTCAGTTCCTTCAAACCCTCGCTCTGTGGAGGAAGTGTTTCCAGACTACAGAGGCCACAAAACTGCTATCATTCGTGCTCTCACCACTGAGGTCGATCGGTTTTACTCGCTTTGCGATCCAGAGGACCATCCGCCAGTGTCCGCTTCTCAGCGTGAACCCTCGCCCCCTGCAACCCCTATAGCTGCTCCTAGCAAGAACGCTTTGAAGAAGGAAGCAAAGCTTCGCCAGAAGGAAGAAGAAAGACGTCTAAAAGAAGAAGAGAAGAAGAAGGTCGCGACTGCATCTGCATTGGCTACGCAGACACAGAAGCACCAAAACATGGAAGATGACGAGGAGGACATGGATCCCATGATGGAGAATGCAACATTGCTGAGCGACTGGGTGAGGGTTATGCAAATGGAACGGAACCCTAACGGGGAGAAGTAAGTGACGGTCGTTTGCAGGGCCGAGGTGGACCAGCAAGCACTAAACCCTAGCCTTCGTCGCCGATGCCTTAACCTACATAGCGGCAAGACTAGCTATGAGATCACGGCAAGCTTTCCCCTTTTTATAAAAACCATTGCCGGATCTTCTCTCTGCTTGCAGGTTCAAGACTCAGACTCTGTCTTTGAGCTCAAAACTCAAATCCACCAAGCCACAGGGACTCCGCCTAGATTCCAATGACTAATCTTCGAAGGCCGGCAGCTTGGAGATGGATCTCTGCTACGAGATTACGGAAATCTAAAAAACGAAACCATTTCTCTCACTTCTCGGTTGCGTGGAGGAGCACCTTCAGTGACTCATCCAAGCTCTTACAAGCAGGCTGTGAAATCAGGGACTTCCGCTCCTTCGAAGCTCAAGGATGAAGCTTCAAAAGTAAACGAGCCCTTTGGAGGCGCCTTCATCGTGGAGCAGTGTGCAGAACCTCCAACAGCAGAAGTCGAAGACCCCCAAGTCTACGGCTATGCCTTTCTCTACCAGGCTAAAGCCCTCATTTACCGCTTCAACGGACTTTGGCCCTCGGCCCTTGCGCTAAAGGACTGGGTTAATAAGACATGGTCGTAGGGTCATGAGCTATTCTTCTGTTCCAAGGGGTTCTTCATCGTCAACTTCTCCACCGAAGTCGAATGTCAGCGCGTGCTAGAGCAAGGTCCTTGGTTTTGGGGTAGATCTGGTCTCTCCATGCAGCGATGGTTTCCTGAGTTCAATCCACTGACCATGAAAGCCATGACTACACCGGTCTGGGTAAGACTACCCAATCTACCCCTGCATTTCTATTCTGCATCTTTTTTACCCACCCTGGGCAATGCATTGGGTAGATTTATCAAGATAGACACAGACAGAATAACGAAAGGATTCATCACTT
>ML816138.1:62591-75518 GCA_009831015.1 Picea engelmannii | reverse complement strand
ACACCGGTCTGGGTAAGACTACCCAATCTACCCCTGCATTTCTATTCTGCATCTTTTTTACCCACCCTGGGCAATGCATTGGGTAGATTTATCAAGATAGACACAGACAGAATAACGAAAGGATTCATCACTTTCGCCCGCATTTGCGTTGAAATTGACCTCAGTCGAGGGCTTCCGGATAGGATTCTTATAGATTGGGGTGATGGAGATCCTTTCATCTAGATGGTCGACTATGAGAACACCGCCTTCAGATGCCGCTCCTGTCAGCAAACAGGGCACCTCCAGGCATCTTGTCCTCTTTCCCCCACCCCTCCCTCAACTTCTGGAGCACGGAAAAGAGATAATGGTTGGCAAGGACCAAAGTCTCACAAAATCCACCCGAACCCTTCCTCTGACAACAAGCAACATCACAAAGATGCTCCAACTCCTTCGGCTTCCCCAATGCCTTCGCAGGCCCCAACTCTCGCTCAACAGCCTTCTGTCGACCCAAAACACCAGCCTGCAGCCTCAGCACAAAATCCTGCAGTGTTAGAAGTCATGACTCCAACTCCCACAATTCAATCCTTGCACCCACCTCATGAAAAGAGGGAAACAAATGACACAATCATGATCTCAGCGTCGCTACCAGGGACTCAGAAGCGACCTCATGAATCAGACAACTCAGACAGTGACAAAGAAGCATTCAGCAGTTCAAGATTTTGGCACTTCCTCAGACCATCTGGCTTTGGTGGTAAAGGCTGATGAGCCTACCAGCTCCTCTGGTTGGATTGATGTTCGCAAAAAAAAAGGTAGAAAGGATCCTCATTGGCCAACACAATGATCCGATCCTTCTCCTTATATTGTAATGTTTCATCTTGCTCTCATTTAGCATAGGCTAGGTTCAAATGATCCCCTGTTCTCTTTCTGGGGGGTCTTTTCCCATCCGCAAACCAATGTATTACTTTGTACTTTTTTCATGAATTGAATAGAAGGATTCTCCCCTTTCTTACTTAAAAAAAAAAAATATTACTTAATCAATCGCAATTTCGCGATCCTTAAATCAAACTAATTCAAAGATAGTCAATTTTTTCACATTTCGGGAATCGGGGGTTTACCATTCATTACATCCAAAAAAAACCCGAAACTCAAGGTCCCGAAAGCATTGATTTCTTAAGAATGATTAATTTAACCTTTAAACTAAAATTAACTATGTGAATTAATTTTTCGTGCATTCGCATTTCGGGACATTTCAATGTTGTTCCATCCAAAAATCCCAGTCGCGAATCGCCGATATTTGGTAATATTTATTATGGATCAACGGAAATATTTTTTAGCGTAAGGTGCATATCTCTAGATGTACCCTCCTCATTAAAACAAATAAATTCATCATCCGTAAAAGCACGCTCGAATTAATGCAAATTGAGAGAAAATAAAGTTTTCTATTTCAAATTTCATTCGTACTTTCAACAAAGTAGTAAGTTTTACTCAAGGAAAGCTTACACATTCTCCTCTGTAACAGGTATTCGTGTTTTATTTCTGGCATCATGGCACCCAGGAAAACGTCGAAGAAGAGTGACGAGGTCTGTGAAGGCTCAAATCCGAACTCAGATGTCCTGTCTGATACCACGCAACATGTTGTAGATTCAATTAGGTCTTGGATGCAGATTTTTGAAATCTTGGAGCGCGAAGTCATAAATTGTCCAAATGATTCTGGAGATGAAACGACCGACAAGCTCAGAACTAAACTCAGAGTTATAGCAGAGTCTGAACTTCATAAAATAGCTACACGACCGAAGCTCATTGTAGAAATTCCAATACAAATTATGTATTGCCTAGATTCTCCTGATCTTACAATTATACGCCATTGTTAAATACATAATCTCTTCTACAAATATTCTTGTGGAATTTAAAACACGGTCGCCAATTGCAATATCAAGAAGAAAGATCAATTGCACATAACAAAGATGTCTTACCGAGAAAGCATAAAGCCAAAAACCCCACTATCATAAATTATATATATCATGGATCATGAAACAATCTCATACAAAACTCTAATCCAAGATATCTCAGTACGATACAATCGTCTCACACTGTCATACAAAACTCAACAAATACATGTGCCAATTCTCTTCCTCCAGACAACTTGCCTCCTCTGTGCAATCCCTACAATGGAAAACCCTGCAAATGATTCAGATTTCTCTTGCCTAGGCTGTGCATTTATCATGGGCACATCCATTGTGTGTGTGATTGCATGAGTGCACTTCACTCAAATCACAACCGATAGCCAAACTGTCCCTTTCACCTGTTATCTCAACTGGGTCTCCACTGGATCTGACATGCATGTAGTTAACAATGGTAAATCTTCAGTTGCATGTGAGATCACTGATTGTGAATTAATTGATAATTACTTCACTGAACTCTCACTAGTGTAAGTTCATTTACAACTATTACAATTGAGCTTAACTAACTTAACTAAGTTAAACTACTTCACAACACACATAACTACACTTATAACTCTGTTACAACTTCAAGTCACTTATTAACAACTAATTAGACTTCCATGTCCCACCAGTCAACCTTTTAACTCGAATTTCTTATAGCTAATTGATTTTCCATTTCAGTTAACTATTTCAAGTAATTATGAGATAATAGATTAATATTTATTATCCAATTTATTTAAGGGAAAAATAGATTAGACACACATTTCTTGTTGAATTTTCAACACTCCCTCTCAACAAGAAAAGGATTATCCTTCACCCCAATCCTATCTCTATGGTATTCGAATTTTCTCCTGGTGAGCGCCTTCATCAGAATGTATGCATCCTGATCTTCCGTAGGAATGTACTGAAGCAACATGATCTTCCGCTGCACACAATATCTGAGATGATGATACCGGATATCTATATGCTTAGATCTATCATGAAACACATGATTAATCGAGAGTTTAATGCAAATCCGATTATCACAATGAATCACTATCGGATTTAAATGAGAGCCAAACAAACCAACCAAGATCTTTCTCATCCAGATAGCCTCACATGCAGCTTGACTCATTGCCATGTATTCTGCTTCCGTTGAACTGAGTGCCACAGATATTTGTTTCCTGCTGTACCAAGAAACAACAGTAGATCCAATACGAAAGATCCCCCCGGATGTGCTCTTTCTGTCCGTTGGGGTGCCCGCCCAATCTGCATCTGTGAAGCCATGCAAATTCACCTCATCTGTTTGTTTATACCATAAGCCATACTCAGATGTGTCCCTCAGGTATCTCAGGACATTCTTACCTGCCTTCCAAAAGATCTCGGTAGGCTTAACCATCGCTTGACTCAGATGGTTAACTGCATAGCAAATGTCTGGTCTTGTGTTCACTAAATACATTAGCGAACCCACTAACTGTCGATAGACAGTAGCATCCACTACTTCTCCAGAAGTAGCATCCACTTTCATACAGTTTCACGGAAGAGGAGTATCCATGGGTTTGCATCCCTTCATGTGAAACTTACCCAGTATCTCCCTTTCATACTTGCCTTGAGACACAAAAAGTTCACCATCTCGCTACCATATTTCCAATTCAAGGAAATAATGAAGAAGGCCCAAATCCTTCATCTCGAACTCCTTTGCAAGGTCCTCCTTGCATGAGTGTATCAGTTTCTCATCACCAATCAATATTTAATCATCAACATAAAGAATAATGATTAAAATCTTACCCTCCACAACAATTTGGTATAGGTTTGCATCCGCTTCACTTTTGGTGAAGCCCAGTCCGATGAAATAGATGTCTATCTGAGTGTACCAAGCACGGGGTGCTTGCTTCATCCCATACAATGCTCTCTTGAGTTTGCACACATGCAACTCCCTATCAAAGGTCTCAAAAAATTTATGGCTGCTTAATGTACACTTCTTCCTCAATGATCCCATTGAGAAACAAAGTTTTTACATCCATCTGATGAATGCGCCAGCCCATCTGCGCTGAGAGTGAAAAGATGGATCTTATGGAAGAGTACCTTGTGACAAGTGCAAATGTCTCATCATAATCTATCCCCTCGATCTGTGAGAAGCCCTGGGCCACAAATTTGGCCTTGTATTTCTCAACACTCCCATCATCAGCTTGCTTTACCTTGTAGATCCATCTCGAATATACCACTGATTTATCAACCGGCCTTGGAACAATTTCCCAAGCACTGTTTTTGACAATGGAGTCATACTCCTCCACCATTACATCAGCCCAAGTGGGATCCTGCACTGCTTCCTGAAAGGAAGATGTTTCAGTCACAATACATTTTCCCATGAGAGACATGTATCCAGTAAATTGATCAGGAGACTGTCGCTGTCTGCGTTGTGAAGTAGGGGATCCTACATTTTGTGCAGCATCTAGTCTCAATCTATCAGCTTTCGTGGTGTGATTTCTGCCATTTCTGATGGATGGCTCTGCTTGAGTGGCTTCCTCCACTCCATCAACCTCCTCATGTGGCTGATCCACATCTTGAGACTTATCTTTGGGAACCAACAGTTCCTCCTCTGCATGCAAGTCTAGCTCCCTCTGATGCGACAACTACATGGCTTTCCCCTCATCGAATTTTATATCCCATCGCATAATATTCATCTTACTGTTAGGAAAATACACATGATAATTATGGGGTGTTTCTATGTACCCCACAAATATCCCAACTTCAGCAGTCAGTTCCATCTTCTTCCTGGCATCCTTGGTCACATGCACATAAACAGATGAGCCAAAAATCTTAAAATGAGAAACATCAGGTTTCTAACTAGTGAAAGCTTCTTCATGTGTACTCATGCCAAGTACTCTATGAGGAAAACGGTTTTGCACATAAACCGCAGTATTGCATGCTTCTGCCCACAAATGCATTGGTAGGCCCTAATCATGCAACATCGCTCATGCTGCCCCCACGATCGTTCTGTTCTTTCTCTCCACGACCCCATTTTGTTGTGGATTATGAGGTGCTATGAGTTCACTTTGAATTCCTTCTTTGCTACAGAAGTCTTTGAATTCGTTAGAGATGTATTCTCCACCATTATCGCTCCTTAGAGCTTTCACTTGCTTCCCCGATTCTTTCTCCACCAATGCTTTAAACTCACAAAACTTTGAGAATGTTTGATCCTTCTTATGCATGAATAAGATCCAACATTTACGAGAAAATTCATCAACAAAAATAACATAATAATTATGTTTTGTTGTTGAAGCAACTGAGAATGGTCCACACACGTCTGTGTGAATTCTCTCCAGGATCACCGAAGCACAGTTATCCTTTTCATGAAAGGTGGAATTTACATACTTCCCCATGGTGAAACCCTTTCACTTATCTAACTAAGAAAGTGTTCCCATTGGAAGTCCATTAGATATTTGTTGCATGATATTCAAGGCTCCATGATGAAGATGGCCCAATTGCCTGTGCCATAATTCACCCTCATCCTGGCTCACCACTTTTTCTGCCTTGACCATCATGGCAGTGCAACCATCTACCAACAACATGTAGAGATTCTTAAATCGAATCCCTATTCTCTTGACTTGACCCGTTGTTTTATGTCGCAAAATAGCTTTTCCATCGCTGAAAACAACGTCATAGCCTCTGTCCTCCAACATTGCAACTGAGACCAGGTTTTTCTTCAGACTTGGAACATGCATAACATCTTTTAATTGAAATGGTTTACCTGAATCCCTCTGAAATGTAATGGAATAAATGCCAGTCGCACTGTATCGTCCATCATCGCCCATCTCTATATGCATTTTGAGATCTTTCTCCTCCAAGTCACTGGAAAAATCCTTACATCCCGTCATGTGGAAGGAAGCGCCACTATCCAAATACCACACCGATCCCAATGAAATTGAAGCCATGCATGCGATCAAAGAGAAGTAAAGTTAAAATTGTGAGGCAAGGGCCTCACTAGTTGCAACTCTAGTAACCTTCTTGTTCTTCTTCTTCTGCGGACAGTTAGTAGCGAGATGCCCATGTTCGTGACAGTGAAAACACTTCACTTTGGACAGATCCAACTTCTTTCCTTTAGACTCATATTTTGAATGGAATTTATTTCCCTTCCCTTTCGTTGCCTTCGCAGCCAAAGCACAATCCTCTTCGTCATCATGCTTTGATGAAGAGCCATCTCTGGTGTTCCGCCTGAACTTCTCGTGTACTAGATCCGACCATATTCGTTCCCAATCTGGCAATTTTTCTCTTCTATTGACAGAGTCTTGATAATTGTGCCAACTCTTGGGAAGTCCTAGGAGAGCCAAGCTCACCAAATCATCATCAACGATTGTTATTACCACACTCCCCGGCTCATCCTGACATTGGACAAACTTCGTGAGATATTTTGGAATGGATTCACCCTTCTCCATCTTGATCTTCCTGAGTTTATCTTTGAGTGCCAATTTCATATGGTCGTTGTTGTTTTGGAATAGATCCATCAAAGTATTCCACATTGCATGTGGTGTGGATTTCCCATGGAGGCTTGAGACAATGTGGTCTCGTAATCCATCCAACAGAATCATCCTTGCCTTTGCCACTTTATTTTTCCATGCATCAAGATTTGCAGCGTCTGCAGCATCTGGCTTAGGAACATCTTTGTCAATGAATTCCTTCAAGCCATTGTCTTCGAGTAATGTCTCCATCCTATCCTTCCAAGAAATGTAGTTCGATCTTCCCTCAAGTGCATACTCCAACCTCAAGACATTGAAATCCATTTCGATCTTGAATCAACTATAGCACCAAGAAATTCTTTCTGCAAATTCAAATTCTATCCAATCACAAACTCAGCTTCTGCAATCTTCTGCACTCTGATACCATGTAGAAATTTCAATACAAATTAATTATTGTCTGGATTCTCCTGATCTAACAATTATATGCCATTGTTAAATACAGAATCACTTCTACAAATATTCTTGTGGAATTTAAAACACGATTGCCAATTGCATTATCAAGAAGAAAGATCAATCGCACATAACACAAATGTTTTACCAGGAAAGAATAAAGCTAAAAACCCCACTATCATATATTATGTATATCATGGATCATGAAACAATCTCATACAAAACTCTAATCCAAGATCTCTCAGTACGATACAATCGTCTCACACTGTCATACAAAAATCAACAAATACATTTGCCAATTCTCTGCCTCTAGACAGCTTGCCTCCTCTGCGCAATCCCTGCAATGGAAAACCCTGCAAATGATTTGAATTCCTCTTTCCTAGGTTTCGCATTGCTCATGGGCACATCCGCTATGTGTGTGATTGCATGAGTGCACTTCACTCAAATCACAATTGATAGCCAAATTGTCCCTTTCACCTGTTATCTCAACTGGGTCTCCACTGGATCTGACATGCATGTAGTTAACAATGGTAAATCTTCAGTTGCATGTGAGATCACTGATTGTGAATTAATTAATAATTAATTCACTGAAATCTCACTATTGTAAGTTCAGTTGCAACTAGTACAACTGAGCTTAACTCACTTAACTGAGTTAAACTACTTCACAACTCACATAACTACACTTATAACTCTGTTACAACTTCAAGTCACTTAGTTACAACTAATTCGACTTCCATGTCCCACTAGTCAACCTTTGAACTTGAATTTCCTATAGCTAACTGATTTTCCATTTCAATTAACTATTTCAAGTAATTATGAGATAATATATTAATATTTACTGTCCAATTTATTTAAGGGAAAAATAAATTAAACACACTTTTCTTGTTGACTTTTCAACACTCATGCCATATAATGACATGATAAGATGGGCTCTGGAAAACACCGATGTGCAGACCAGGAGCATCATCAATCACCAAAAGGTCTATGTTGGCTCTTTTAGGCTGAAACACATCCAAGTAATGTACAAGCTATCCATTGATCCAAAATATATTTATAATGATGCATTCGTAATGGATTTTCAACAAAAAGAATGTGCAAAATGTGATCGAACCTACCCAGATATAGTTAAAACATGGTGGGGAATTCCAATGAAATTCAGAGCTGATTCTCATGGTGTTTATTCCAACGCATCATTAAATGAATATATGATCTATGTAGCCATGATGCTATGTAGAATATTCGGAAGGAAAATCCCTACTCATTTCCCGATGGAATGGGTATCAATCATGCATGAGGTAGCCGAGGGTTTCACTTTCGACTAGGCTAAGATTCTATCAGATAACCTAACCAAGGAAATTACGGAGTATCAAAGGGCAAAGTCAAAAGACCAACCTGCCCCTTTTTATATGTCTTCCTATGTCATGGATGCCATCTGTTTCATGACTCCATTTCCATTGATGAATTGGAGTTGGAACCCAACCAATGCAGAACCTATCCATTTTTATCATTCTAAACTATGGGAGGAAAAGGTCAAAGATTTATTTTGTGAAATCTGTCATAATGTAGTGATTCCTGTTCACCAAAAATTATATGGTTATCCACCCCCTCGGATTTTAGATCAAATTATGGGAAACCTTAAAACAGTTGCAGATTGGTTTATTGAAGAAAATTTCTCTTATATCAGGGTTTTCGGATGCTCAATTTCCCCTCACGCTCTCCCAAAATTTCTTCCTGATAGACTAGTGTGCAGAGAAGTGGCTTACTAGATAGTAACAGGAGGCATTGGAAAAGAGCTAAAAGCATCTCAGAAGAAATTTTGGCCAACTTTCCCTCTACAGTTCGGATGATTTTCCTTGTTGAATTTTGGCCATTCCAAAGTAGAGGTTGCAGCTTTAGAGGATGCCAAATTGGTAGACATTGAATTCAGAAAGCATGATCCATATCAAATTGTGGATAATCACCTGATTCAATGTAATATGAAAATATATATACATGAAGACTCCCCCTATGAAGATATATTCAGGGGAATCAGAGCTTATGAGGAGGTACAAGACAGAGTCCAAATGTTACCCACTGACCGACAGACCAGTTTCTTTACTTTCCAAAGGCATAGACGAAGTAGTTTGCCCAAGATACTACAGGGAGAATTGATAATCACTCCTCCAGAGAAGGAATCCATACCCCCAGGTTTTGAACCAAAGTCTTTTGGCAAACAAACTACTGAGGAATCTCCAAAGAATCCTGAAGTGTCTACACAAGAATTAGAAACCTCGTAGGTAGGATCTCTAGAGCTACAAACAAAGGTTCAATCTGAGACACTTCTGAAACAGAATCAAGCGATGCCTCCTTTATCACTAGCTACTCCTGTTGATACCTCCCGAACAGTAGAAGGAAAGCAATTCACAGAGGTAGGTAGTCCTATTACAACACTAAGCCCTCTACAATCAAGTTTTGGAACTCCCGACCTCAAAGTTATATATGCAAGCGATCTTACCCTGATCCCGCTTCAAGAGATACCTCCTTCAAACTTTTTCTTTAGCACAAAAAGGAGGGCCATAGTCAGAAGATAATCGCAATAGAAAGAAGGGGTAGTAACCAAAAGGCAAAGGATGATATTTGATGGGTAGGGCTTGGAAGATTCAGAGCTCGCCAAGGAGATGTTGGGTCACTAGTCGCCTTTGCTATGGTAAATCAGTGGTTAGTCGACAAACTGGAAGAACAATTGAGATAGAGGAATCTATTCATAGACCAATTATAGAGTTAGATAATGGATGTAGAAAAGAACGTCAAAAGAGAAGTCAACAAAGATCTCAAAGAGGCTAGGGCCAACGACATACAAGAAATTCAACAGCTTAAATCCAATATTGAGGAGATACAAAAGTCTGCCCAAGAGAGGTTTTAAATATAACAGTGTTGCAATCTCAGACACTAGAAGTGCAACAGAAACTGGAAGTAGCACAACAAAGCCTTCTCTCTAAGGTAGAAATCATCCAAAAATATTTTCATGAGATAGAGCAAGCATTAAATGACATTGTTTTAAGAGAAAGAGAGGTTATCATTGCCCATACTACCTTCCAAGAAGCGGTTATATCATTAGCAAAAGAAGGAATGACAATGGCTTTCAGATTGTCCATTTCGTAACGAACCAGAGGTGATATCATACAAAATACTTGGGAGTCTAACATAGCAGAAGGTAGGAAAATGGCTAAGGAAGTAAAATAATCTTATGAAGAGACTTTTTGTTCACTCAATAAGGAATTATTAGGCCTTGATAAAGAGGATAGCTCTGGAATACTGGGCCAGATTGATATAGCTAAACACCTGCTCAACATTAAGGCAAATATGGAAGAAACCCAAGCTGAAATATCACAGATAAAACAGGCTGATATTGCTCAAATAGATAGATGGCTAGTGAAGCCTAATCTACAACTACAGTCGATTATTTCAGAAGATAGATGAATAGAAGAAAGATTTCCTTTGTTGGAAAATAAATTATACACTTTTGAGGCCAATAACTTAATAGAATCCTCCAGGTTGGTAGCCCAATTTGTGGGTAGATGCATCAAATGTACTGGGCAGGAGAAAGAAACAAAAGAGAACTAGGTGGAGCGTTCCAATTTTCTCATATTGTAACTGTTTCTTTTTAGAAATAACGAAAGTTCCAACCATATAGGGTTGTGAATATTTTGTATAGATAGATATTCAAAAGGATGAAAAAATGGTTGCTTCTTACCAGTTGTAATTGAGAAAGAATATCCTCATCGAGAATTAATACAAGTGCAGACCAAAGATTCCATATTTCGTCTGGTTTGAGTTATGTGTTCTACTGTGTTTACACATTTCAACATCTTTTTCTACATTTCCTTAATGAATGCATGATCTCAATTTAGTACAAATTCTACTGTGGTTATATGTTTCATTTAGTTATCTAACAGCTAACAGATTTTCCTCTGTATTGGCTATTAGCAAATACAAGAACCGTGAGTTAACTAGATTGCTATATTTTATGCTTCATTAAAGGTTACATCATCTATTTTCTTCTTTTGTAGCAGAGTAAGATTCTTCTATGATTGATGCTTTGCTTTGTCTAACAATTTTATGTTTTTCTCTCATTACATTCATTATTTTCAACTTTAACTCAGATACAAAAAATGCCCTCTGAGTTGTTATACCATTAATTCAATTTTAGGAACTTTTCTCATATAACTGAAATAGAAAAAACAAATATTAAAACTCTCTTTATTTTTTGATGCCTAACATTATGTTGTGAGCCTTAAGTATAAACTCAAGAACAACATGATGTATATCCAATTGATGCATAAGTTTATGAAACCCAAACAAGTGTTGTGCAGGATTGTCATCCATATCTTCTCTGAAATTAGGAAGAATATCTTCCCAAAATTTAATTTCTGGAACAACATTTGGAAAACCATAAACATTTGTAAAATCCAAAGGAGAAAACTTTGCAATGATATGAGCAGTAAAAGAACATGACATCTTGAAACCAGTGGAGTCGAAAGTGAATCATTTGGATTCTTCGAGCCAAGGAGTCGTTAGGTCAATGATTGCAACCAATGTTTGATTCCTATTTCTTTTTCACCATAAAGAAATAGATCTAAGCTTTATCATACACCTAGGGAATATGGAAACCTTCAAAACCATCCCCAACAACGGTGCCAAAAAACGATGTTACTAGAGTTGACTCTAGGCTGCAACAGAGCCAAGCTTAGCACATTTTCATAAAAATAATGATTGATTGATCAACCCTTTTGAGGCTTCTTGATCTGAGATTGAATCAGTGAACCTTCTAATAATTGAAAATCAAAACATGAGGAGGCATGACTTCATCAACTAAATCCTTTGAAATATGAAGTATAGATAGAGGATCCAAGATAAACACAAACTGAGTCAAAAATCTAGGTATCTAACAAGGATAAATATGATTTTTCTCCTCAATATAAGAACTAACACTAAACTCACTCAGGTTGTATTTAATCTTTAGAAAATAGGCAACAATATCTAAACACGGGTCTTGTTTTGCTCACAACAAAACAAAGGAAAGATTGTGTTCAAATAAGTGCTTTTAAATTCGCTACAACAGAGGTTCTACTGAATGGTAGTTGTCATAGCCTAAATGAATCGATGAACAGAAGAAACAGGATTAATGAAAACATGGGAAACAAATTATAGGAAAATACATGATTTAGTGGAAGTGAGGTCTCAGAATATCCTTAATTCTGCAAAATATTTTATTAAAAGAATCTAATTACAGTACAACCCAAAAAGGCTCTTTGAATGCTAATCGTTGCTACAGTCTTTTGATGTTGATTTTATCTCCTTAATGCTAAGTAATTGTAGCCCCCAATCCTGAAAATAGTTCCCCAGTCGTTTCCTATAAAGGTGCTTGAAATATTGTTATAGCCCTAAATTTCTCTACACATGCATACCTTCCCTTTGGCCCTATTACTTGCATTTTTTGCCAAGCCATCACTAAGTTGCTCTTCTAAAAAAACCATTTTTTGAAGATGTACGCACCTTGCACCACTACTACCTGCATACATACGCTTGTTGCATCACTAAAACCCGCATACGTACGCATGTTGCACCACTACAGCCCGTGTATACCTGCAAAAGTTGCAAGGAATTTGTGAGATTACGGGCTATTGTGTAGTTTCCCAACTAATCCACCGCCTATAGCCTGTCACCCAACAGACGTGGGACTAGTTTTCCTAATAGAATTCATGAGGACTCGGCGATGTCCTCGACTAGAGGCAGTACCAGCAGCAGTCGATGGACCAGCAGTCGCAAGGGGGCCTCCAGCCAGAGAGGCTGAGAGTTTTTTGAGACGGGTGGAGTGGAACCTCACCGCGCTCACTTGTGCAGTTACCATGGCTGAGATCAAGGATCTCCCACCATCTATGCAACCTCATGTATTTGGGGTGCCACGGAATTGGGTCCAACTTTTTCAGCGTTTGGCTAATGTCGTTGTTCACTACGGCAGGGCCAATAGGCCCCAAGCTTAGATAGGTTGGACTTATTATGTGCCTAGGGCAATTTTTGTATATTTTTGAGGGCATGAGCCCCGTGATGCATACCAGATAATATTTTTTTAGGCATTTGTG
>ML816138.1:39777-62533 GCA_009831015.1 Picea engelmannii | reverse complement strand
TATATATATATATATATTTCTTATGGATCACATTTCTTTACAAATGTATATACATATGTATGTGTGTGCTTCTTTCTATGTGTGTGCAACATGCCAATCTAATACTTGATTAGCTAGGGTATTTGTTATTGATTTAATCTCCTAGGAACATGGATATATGTAATGTAATCAAAGCAATGTTCTAAGAGACGTACCCTAAGGAAACATCGATGTAATGTAGGATCATATACGCGGTATACTCCATTTAACTGGGACACAACCAGTTGTGCATCTAAGTAAACCTAGAGGTGAGAAATGCCATGCGAAAAATTGTCATGAAGCAACTCTTTCACTTCATTGTACTCGGCGACATTGTTTATGGCGTCACCTAGACAGATACCTTCGGAATATTGCAGTTGGCCTTGAGGTGTGAATATCGCCCAAGCTGCGGAAGCAAGCCTTCGAGTGTGTCGGCTAGCATCGTCCGCGAACCCAAAGAACACCTCTGATTCACTTGACATATGCCACAGTGAAAAAAATAACATAAATAACGACGTGTCCATAAAACAAAAAGACAAAAATGTTGTATAAGAACTATACATATGTACAAGAAGTCACCCAGGAGACCGACCTAAGAGTAATACTTCTTGAGGTAGAGCCCATTTCTAGGCTCCCCCAAGGTATTTCCTCAAATTCAACCAGACAATAAGTGCCCTTCTTTAAGACCTCTTTCACGATGAAAGGTCTGAACCACATGGGTTTGAACTTGCCTGCCCCCAAAGGATCCTTGTCTTGGTCATAGACCAGGACAAAGTCGCCTTCGGAGAAAATCCAAGGATGAACGGACCGATCATATTGACACTTGAATCATTTCTTGTGAGCCTCGTTAGCCAAGGCTGCATCATGGCGTTGCTCATCGAGCTGCTCGATATACAATAGGCATTCATCAAGCGGTGAAGTGTCTGGAAATAACTCTACAGCCAAATTTAAAGACGGGATCTAGCACTCAATAGGAAAGATTGCTTCCAACCCGTAACCAAGTTGAAAAGGTGAGAAACCAGTGGCAGTCTTTACAAACGTTTGGTAGGCCCATAATGTTAAGTACAACATGAAATGCCAATTTGACTCGGCAGAATTGATCGTTCGTTGAAGAATAGTCTTGAGGGAATTATTCACAGCTTCCACTTGACCATTCTCCTGAGGGTAGTAGTGTGATGAATGTTCTTGCCTCTACCCAAGATTTGATGTTAACTCAGAAATCATTTTGTTCTGAAAGTGACTACCATGGTTAGTGAAAATCTCCTTCGGGATGTCGAACCTTGTTACTATCTGGTTAAAAATGAAGAGAGTCGATGTTTCACCATCATTGTTAAACGTTGGCATAGCATCGACCCATTTGGTGAAGTAGTCTACCACTATGATGATATAACGATGCCCCCTGGTTGAAGTCAGGTGACATGTAGTGAGATCAATCCCCCATTTAGTGAAGGGGCCAATAATGATGACGGGAAACATGGGAGCAGGATATGCCCTTATCTTCCTAGAGAAGATCTGATAAGGGTGGCACTTCTTGACCGACTCAACACAATCCTTGATTAACGTCGGCCAAAAGTAACTGACCTGTAGAATATTATGGGATGTTTCCAACCCAGACAAATGACCGCCACATGCTCCAATGTGGCAGTCGTTAAGAACGATTTCTACTTCCTCATGTATAAGGCATCGGTAAAGAATGCAATATACACCTCGACGATACAAAGTGTCATCGAGTATGAGATAATTTTGTGCCTGATGGCGAATTCGTCGACGTTCATCACGAGAAGCAGAAGTAGGGCACTTCAAAGTCTAGAGATAGAATAGTATATATCCATACCAGGGGTCTGAAGATGCAATCAGAAAAAGATCTCCTTTAATAGGAGATTCTTCAAGCGTATCATCACTAGATTCAACCAGAAGTTCTGAAATAAGTTCCGCAAAGACCAGTGACTTTTTGTATTTTGCAAAAACAAAATCCAAGTCAAATTCTTAGAGGATAACAATCCATCTACTGATCTTTCTGCCAATGACTCGTCGTGTCAACACATATTGAAACAGATTCAAAACGGCAATGACGGTGGTCTTACGAAGCATAATATAATGACGGAACCGATGGACAACATGCACTGCTACCAATGCAAGCTTCTCAACATGGGAATAGTTGAGTTCCTGCCCAACCAGGCCTGAACTCAGGCTATAAATCACATGCTCCTCGAGTGGATCATCCTCTTGAAACAATACCATACCGATGGGCTACTCTGCGGCGACCAATTACAATAAGAAATAATTATTATAATTGGGAGGCCGAAGCAGAGGGGCAGACGTAAGGGCATGTGTCAATGCTTCAAAAGAGCACTGAGCGGATTTGTCCCAATAGAAAGGGAATCCCTTTTTCAATAAACGCATGAACCCTTTAGTGATCTCAGCGTAGTTTGTGACAAAACACCGAAGAAAGTTCTCTTTCCTCTGTAATCTTTGAATTTGGGGTATTGTGCACGAGGGAGGCAACTGAAATATCACCTCAACCTTAAGAGGATCGACCATGATCCCTGTTGTCGAAACTATGAAACCTAAAAGATGACCCGACGTCATGCAAAAACTGCATTTGTTAGGATTCAAGTGAATCTGATAGTAGCGACATCGTTCGAAGATTAGTCGAAGGTGCATGGGATGATCATCTCTCTTGCAAGATCATGATGCTAGATCATTGAGATAAGCGTCGACTATATGTCTAAGGTCATGGAAAGAAAAATACATGGCCCACTGAAAAGTAACTCCAACATTCTTCAGGCCAAAACGCATCTTACGATAAGAAAATGTGACCCATGGATAGATAAAAGCTATTTTATGTTGGTCTTCAGGTTTGATATGAATCTGGTTATATCCCGAAAAACCATCCATGAATGAAAAGACCTCACATCCTACACATTCATCGACAATCTGATCAATGAATGGGGTGGGGAAATTATGCTTTGGACAGGCCTTATTCAAGTCACGAAAGTCAATGCACACACGAATTGTACCCTTTTTTTGTTAACTAGAATGAGATTTGACACCCATTGCGTCAACTGTATAGGTTAGATAAAACTGACTTTAAGCAGTTTTTCAACTTTAGCCTAAATAGTTGTCGCTTTTCGAGGATTCACCAGATGAAGCTTTTGTCAGATCGTCTCGCCGTCACGATAAGTCATTATCTCATGTTCAATGATTCTTGGATCGATGCCTGGAATTTCCTTGTAAGACAAAGAAAAAACGTCGTGGAACTCCTTAAATAAGTCTATATAAATTCGAATCTCTTTAGGGGAGCAGTCTGCTCCGATGAAAACATTCTCCATGACGCCAGGGGTTCTAGAGATATCTATAGGGATCATTTCAGTGATGCTCACCATATTAACCTTGGTATAAACTACGTGCGTAGTCAAAGGATTAATAGGACAAGACCTATCTCCAGTCATAGTCAAGACAAATTCACCTGCCTCTATTCTTTTTAACTCAGGGAGGAAATAAGATCTGTGATGGAGATCATCCCAGGGTCTGTTCGGACCAGTCAATGTCTCAAGAATCGCCTCATCTGAGGGAAAGACCAGGTCTAAAGAATCTATAGTGGCAAGGGAACCTTGAGCCCAAATAGGCTTGAGAACTGGATTACATTGACGATGTCAGGTTGATGGTTATCAATCATTGGGACTGTGGATGCCCCCGATGAAGGGTCGGGACAGGAGAAATACAACTGGTCAATGGTCAAGATTCGACCCTCGTGTGGAAACAACAAGACTCAAAAAACTATGGAAACTACTACATGCATTGCATAGGTCCAATTCCTTCCTAATAGAAGGTTTTAGTCGAGAGGCACATCGACCACTTCAACTTCGACACACACGGTCTTCCCTCCTAACTATATAGGGAAAGAAGGGATGATTCCATGTGGTTTGAAAGAATGACTGTCGAAAGCAATAAGCAGAGTAGGCAACAAAGACAAAACGGGTTGGCCAATGGCCTTCCAACATGCCAACGACATCACGCAGGGCGAGGTGCCCTCATCAACCACCGTACGAAAGATATTCCGAGTAAACGATTTCATGGTGTAAGCCACTACTATCTTAAACGCAACGTGGTTAGGGAGATGATGTTTCAAGTCGTTCATATCAAGAATGATCGTTCCCTAATTACAAGTCTCTAGAGATCCCAAGGCAAATAACAGAGCCTTTCTCTGTGAAGGGCAGCTCTGGAGGACCTCCAAAGCAGACATTGTGTAAGGGGTTTGTGACAAATCCTCCACCACAAAGTAGTTTTGGGAATCCCTCGCATTTGGATTATGCGAAGCTTTCTTGAACACCCCTTTTGGGATGCGTGTCATTGTTTCGCCCATCGTCTTCTCAATCTGGAGAGGAACAAGTGGGTTTGTGGCTTCTTTACTCTTTTTGGAAAATTCTGACATTTTGTAATCATGTGCCCTGGTCGCTATATAAGCGTCACCTTTCATCATGTAAACCTTCGTGGACGAGGTAGACACAGGGGGTCCCTGACTACCCCCATCCACGCTTGAAAAAACTGAGGCTTGAGTCATATTTTTCCCATGTGTAAATGGGTTTGTCAGCACAGAAGGTTGTTGCTACGCCAATAACTTTTGTGCCTCCACAAGTCGAGGGCATAGGTGAGTTGGATGGTCTTCTATGCAAAGGTTACACAGATACTTCTACTTTCTCTTCTATGTGTTTTCCCCACTAGCATTGTTATTAGGTTTCTTATCCCCCTTACCCTTCTTGTTTCGTTGTTTTTTATTTCCTTCAGTCTTCAGGTTCGTCGACTGCACACTATGTATGGCCGACGTTTAGGTAGGGGGAACAACCAAACTAGTGGTATGGTTGGTCGCTATCTGTTGTATCAACAATTGTTGCAATTGATTTGACAACATATTAGTGGGATTTCCTTGTGTTGAACCAACTATACCATCGACATGTGGTCCATACTTTTTTATGGCCTTGTCGAGGATGGACCGTGGCGCATCTGGAAAAATCTCATAGAGTAAGCCAGACTGAGAGTATATCAGTTCAAGTTGTTGCATTCTCATTATAGCCTCCTTCTCTGAAAACATTCTCGAAGTTGCAACATCCTTGGATAAAACTAGCACCAAAGACTTCAGGAACTACTCCAAAAAGAAATCCAATGGGACATGTACCTTATTCAATCTCTTTCTTCGTCGCCATTCTCGGATGTGATCCAAGATATGATTGGCCTTAGTCTGCTCAAATTTGGCCAACAATTTAGGGCCGACATCGTATCTCACGAGTAGTTGGAAATGGTTTAGGAATAACATTGCTAAGTCGCTAAAGTAAGAATATCTTGAGTAGTCAAGCTCGATGTACCATTTCATAGCACCCCCAATAAGAGTGCATTGAAACAGGCGCAAATGTACAGAGTCGTCTAGCAGTGAGTTTGACGAGCACCATAGGTGGAAAGTTGTCACATGATCACCCGAATCTTCGCCAGGCTTTCCTTCGAATTTTGGAATATCTGAGGGAAACTTAGTCGGCATAGGAGGCCAATGCAGATCATGACAAATCAGGTCGTTAAGCAACCTTGACAAGTATGGAAGGTGTAACGTTGCCAGAAACAATAGTTTGGGTTGGGTACTATGTATAGGAAAAAGGGGGCCTGGAGTTTGACTGGCACCAGGTTGTCAGGAAAAGTTGGGTTGCTGACGAGGGTTATGGTAAACAGCATGGCCTTGACCAGCGTACAGAAACTGCATTTGCTGGGATATCATCGGTTGATTCCCGTAATTGGACGACGAGGGTTTGGAAGGGATTGCTCCCTACATTGTGTTCCAAATATTCTGGAAGGAGGTTCCCCCAGCCGATCCGATGGGCATAGGTACAGAGCCTTGCCCGGGGTTCCATTGACCATGGAAGGGGTTTCCCCCAGCCGGCATCCCTTGCAAGGGAATTGATCCCTACCAAGGATTCCAAAGTCCTTGTGAGGAGAAAACTCTTGTACTTGTCCTCTGTGTAGGAATAGTACCCTACATAGGATTCTGTTGTCCAAAACCAGGGTTGCCCTCGGCCGAGACGGGAACTCAAGAAAAAGCATTATTACCAAATGCGTCGAAAAAATAGAACAACATGGATCCCACCGGCATGGTGTAAGATGAAGGTCCTAGACTGCCTACTCCAAATAAGTTGTAGTTCGTGTTCGACCCGATAGGTTGCTGGAAAGCACCACCGAGCGAAGGGGACAGAGGAGGTATATGACCCCCACCATAAGGATAGCATTATAGGAGACCGAGGTGCCCCCAATAGACCCTTGCACGGGAGTTTTGGAGCTCCTTGCCCCCATACCCATGGTCTATAAGGTGGAGTAGGAAAGGATGGAATTCGAATCGAAGTCAGGCATCCCATATGAAAATGGAGGGCTCGTCGCACTCTGCGTAAACAAAGCAGTAGTCACCGTCGCTGACGGTATCGGACCACTGCCCGAGGTAGAGGGGGTCGAGACCACTGTGGTCCAGAATGGTGAAGGTGGGTTAGGAGGCAGAATACCCCCCTGTGGTGGCAGAAGTTAAGGGAGTGTGAGGACTCCTGGACGAAGTAGCAACATTTTCTTCCATAGTTGCTTGTAAGACTATCTGACGATCGTAAGGTGTTACCCTTGGAGGGACAACTTGTACCAAGATTGGCGCCGAAAAGTCAGTGATCGGAGGGTTAGCCGGCCCGAGAGCTTCCGCTCCAAGTTCGGAAATAGTAGGTTCCTCTGGATTTGAGTAATCTCCTCTCAAAGCTTACTCGAGCACAGTTTCCTGCGGCCCGGTCGCTTCGAATGATCATTCCTCGTCAAGTCTTCGCCATAACGGTGGTGGTGGTGGCTCCAATGTAACCGACGGCAGGCCTTGAAGCCTTCGCGATCGACGGAGCTCTTTATATTCCACTTTGTGAAAAGATCAATGAGACAATAAGGCTTTAACTAACATTTAAAACCAAGCACACACTAGAAAAATTCATATAAGATAAACCAAGCAAACCACTATCTAGTTGGAAGAAAAGTTACGTCAGCCAACACTAGAGAAACTTACCGGTGCAAGTGCAACTCGAACACAGAGGCACCCTCCGGGTATACGCTGCAAAGTGTGACCCGATGTCTGCCCTAGGTACCGTGGTATACCCCCGCAGTCACCTGTGTAAGTCACTAGAATAAAGGAAACCAAGTTTCCATCTCGTAAAACGTCACCAGGCGAGTATAGTCGATAGTCAGGTGGACCGCAATGAGCAGGATAACAAGTCTGAAACCTACCGAGCATATTGAAAGAAATTGGTCCGAAAGACAATTGAGGATCTCTAACGCATTTGAGGTCCACGAATCTCCGTAGGAAAATGCAAATGATAGTATCCCATGACACATCCTCAATATGTGTTCCCCACAACGTTTAGTCCGGCTTTGGAGGGGTTATCTTCATTGTCTTTCCTCACGTGACCTCATGTTTAGCCCCTGTGTTAGAGGGGGGTCTCGGATAACTTTCCCGTCACTGGACTTTAACACTCCCTAGCTCTGACTCCAATGTTTGTTTAAAAGCCTTGAAGAGTTTCCTCTCCAACCTGATTCAAGGCTCTAACCCTAAACTAGTTGATTGACCCTACAAACATAAAAGTCTAGTTAATTTTGAATTTAGTGTTCGTTTTAATGGCTTGTTTTAACTCAAAGGACATGGAAGTGAAACTAGTGATGTTTATGAGAGACGAAAAAAAGGAGAAATAAATGAAACTATGAAAGAAAAATTACTTCTAGTGAAAAATAAAGGTTTACAACTAGCTCTTTGTAACCAACTTTTTCATAACTAACTCTTTTCAAGATCTTTAAAAAGAAGACCTAAAACGAAATTTCTCTCGACTACAAGCTACTCAAGTTCTAAGAAATCAGTAAAGAACTTAAAATATGAACTCTTTTTCCTTTAAAGTAAAATAACTAACCCTAACTACTTTACCAAACTAAGAATGAAAATCTTTTTTCTTTTTTGGAAATGCTTTAAACAGGAAAAAATTGAAATAAATTTTTTTTTTTCTTTTCTTTAAAGCAAATGAAAGGGGGAAAAGAAATACAAGACAAGACTAAAACTGACCTTTGTCCCACTGCGGATCGCAGGGAGTCACTAAAGATACCAAACAGGATGATCAACAAACTCAAAGACTCGCCTAAAACCCTTTCAGAAGTAAACACAAGAAATCTTCAAAAAGACAAGAAAACTGACATCTAACCCAAGCTATGACTGTAAAAATAGAGACATTGAACTCGCTCAAGAAAACCTGAGAAGTAAATACCTCAATCAGAGAAGAGGTTGATTGCCTCTTCTTAAAAATAGTCTCTTGAACCAGGTACGTTATTGATGCTTAAGCAGCCTGCGTATGTACGTGGGTTGTCTATAAATCAGGGCATGTATGTACACGTGCTAACCCATAGCAAGGTGCGTATGTACGAGTGCTGACCCATAGCAAGGGTCCTCCACCTCTGTACTTCTTAAAAAAAGAAATAAAACAGATAGTCTGACAGGGCAGGGAGAACTGGTATGGCACTTAAAGGTGACTATAATCCCTTAAAAGACTCAGGAGACTCAACAGAAACTTGAAATGTACAAAAACCAATCAAACACCCAAAAAATCCCCTAAAACCCTAGAGGATTCCCCAGTATGGTCGCTAGTTTTTCTAGCGGGAAAACCCCCCTTAAGACTACACTAGGGTTCAGAATGTAGGTAGATCACAACCATCTAAAAGTCAACTACTTCTCTAACTACCCCAAACATACCCAAGACTTATACAAAAAAATAAAATATGAGAAGGATCGGGTAACTATACCTCTACTCTACGTCTGGTGATGATCCTCTTGCGCTTGAAAGCTTCGTTGATTGCATGCCTCCTCCCAAGGCTGGCCTGCATTCAAAGACAGAAAAACAGAAAGATACAAGAATACAATTCATATACAAATAAGGGTTATATGTTAGAATATCAAAACATAAACCATTACAAACATTCAATACACCATGATTTGGGACATGAAAAGTACTTCTTTTATTAATAATTCAATGATTATACCTTTTACAACCAAATCCGTTTGCTGCTCCACGAACCTAGTCCGGGCTCCTCTTCACCAAGCTCCAAGTGCACATTTGCCTGAATTCTCCTCTCAACCTTCGGATCTCTTCTTGGGAAGTGAATGGGTTTCTAATGGAGGAAGAAGGGCTAATTGGGAAATGCAAGGGCAATTCTCACAAAAGGGCTGCAATTAATTGGGGCAAGGAGAGGATGTGAAACAGATAGAGTTTCACTGTTCTTATGTCTATATGTAAAATGAGACCCGAATACCTCATTTTATATGGGAAAAGGATAGTTATTTGGTTGGGTGATGGGCTATAGGCAGTGAATTAGTTGGGAAACTACCCAATAACCCGTAATCTCAATAAATTCCTTACAAATTTTTATTTTTTGTAACTTTTGCAAGTATACGCGAGTTGTAGTGGTGCATCATGCGTACGTACGCGGGTTGTAGTGATGCAACAAGAATATGTACGAGGGTAGTAGTAGTGCATGGCACGTACATCTTAAAAAAATGGGTTTTTTAGGAGAGCAACGCAGTGGTGGCTTGACAAAAAATGCAAGAGGGACAAAGGCCAGGTATGCATGTGTAGATCAATTTAGGGCTATAACAAATATGGAATTGTTTCTTAACTAATGCCTCCAAATCTTCCATAAAACATGTTTGTTGTCCTCGTCCTTTGAAAACTAGCATTCTGTTGAGATGTATTTATTCTTTGCAATCTATATGATGCCATTTGGATCATTGTTATTTAAAAATTGTTTTCAAATTCACAAAATAAAACCCTGTAGGCTAATTGGCCAAAGAATGATGATGTGGTAATATGATCCAAAAGGATTTAGCGATCATTTCACCAATTTCCCTTTCAGAATTTGTTGATATAGTTTCTACCTGTGCAATTTCCTCAAATGTGATTATCATACTTGCTCTATTTTTTGAATGCATCACAACATCTATTGCCATGGTAATGCCCTGTCTCAAATTCATGGCATTCATCCTAGCTGCAACTGACTTACATCCTTCTATGAATATTTCAAAATTAAGGATGGTAGTGCAGGTAGTGCCATTTCCAACAACATCATTTGTAGCATTGGAAATTTACTTCACAAGACTTGAAACAACATTCTTTGACGTGTTACTGCACTTGATAATTTTTTCCACAGTAAAATCATCCTTTGTTACTTTTCGAGCACCATAAATTTGTTTAATAACAACATTGAAAGATAAGAAGACATCGGGTTCTAGTACAATGTTGTCCTTAACAACAACCCCGTCACAAACAATGACATATTTTAGATTTGCATTGCAATAGACTGTCACATTATTCCAAATGTAATAACCTTGTTCTTGATACTGTTGTGAATGAGAAACTATATTAGAAATTAGAACCTTTAAGAGATTGAAGAACCCAAAAAATTGTGATAGCATCATTTGAGTCTACACCTGATAGAGAGCTTTGCAATAAAACCTAGAAGAGGTGAAAACTCCTGCAAATATAAAATGAATCTTCGAATTGTGCCCAAACCCCTTTAATATTGGATTACTTATGAGTGTTTTGTTGCACTTCACTGGAGCAGTACAAACTTGAGAGAAACTTTTCTACTACCTTGTTTCATAGTATTTACAACTAGTTTCTTTAGGTTCCCCATCATCATCATCGACCAATTGCAAAAGTCTTGGCAAGGTTGATAAATATTGAAGATGGATTTCTAGTAGATTGCCTTTCTTTCATTATCTTATGTTTTCTTTCTTTGTACCAAAATTTATTCTTGGGAAGGTGTCGAATGAATGACTTGACTTCATAAAACTTCTTAGTGGACATATTTTGACCCTGTATCTTTGGATAGATTTGTAGAAACAAAAACCAAGATAAATGGATAATAGCATGATAAACCCTAATCATTTGTCAAGTTTGTGTTCTTCTAACTAGCTATGACCGAGGAGAGAAAATTTAAATTGTTGTCATCGTATCTATGACAATAAATCTGTTTTGATCCTTTTATTGCCACTCTATCTTTGGTAGTCAAAACAAGAATATTATTTTGTTATGGTGTCAATTTTCCGCACATGAGAAGTTTGTCTCTTGATGGGAATCATAGGAGAAGGGACAGTCTCCAATTTATGTCTAGACCACACGAGCCTTTGAAGCAACTCATCTTTGATCTCGTTCTTGGAAAATTTGACACTGCAACATGTCTCTTTGTTCACCATCTATCATGAACGCTTAGCATGGATGTTGGGCGCTCTGTTCTTTGGCGTTTTATTTTTTTGTGTTTGGGACCTTATCCCACATGCATTAGAACAATGAAATATAATGAATTTATATTCATTGACCTTTCCAAGGTTGGTCGACGTGTAGTGCACAAACCTTTCTCCTTCTTGGACTCTCTCCTTGGCACCTTTTGTGTTTTTTCCCGTGACTTGGCATATAATGTGGCTTTGTGTGGTCTAGCCCTCAGATGTACGCTTGAGATTGGGTTCGATGGTAATCATCCCAATATTTTGTTATGAGAACAATCAAAGTTAAGTGTTAGCCTTGATGCTTGGGCTTGACATATGACTTGGACTCTATGGTAACTAGGAGATTCAAGTTCGACCTTAGGTTTGAATAATCAACCCATTTTTTTAAAGAAAAACTAAAAAAATATAGCATATTGTATTAAAATTATAAAATAATATAATTTATAACATAGAGTTTAGTTTGGTTTCAAATAACAAGGGAAATTTGGTATTTTCGATCACTATTTTTCAAAGGCCAATGAATTGCAGACAAAGACATATTGAGAGGCCCTGACAAATTTTGACAATTTGAGTTGAGTGGACTCAAAATTGGTGGTTATCAAGAATTTGAGGGATTTTGACGAGATTTGACACAAAAAGTAGAGGCTTTGAGAAATTTTGATGCAAGGATTTAGAGTCTTGACAAAAATGGAAAAAAACTTTGAGGTTTGTGACAATGAAAAGCTTATGCCAGACAACATAAGGATTTAAAGCTAGTGAAACTGGCAAAATTTTGGCGAGGGAATTTCTTTTGGAAATGTCAATATTTGTTCTAACAGTAGCCTTGATCTCTGATTTACGGTTCATATTCTTTGATACTAATATTTGATCAACGAATGTCATTAACTCCAAGGCGCATTCATCATCAGACTCTTGTATTCTTCGACTAACGGTCCAGATTTGTTAACTATGCATAATCAACGGCTACGATTTCCTTCGACTCAGACAAAGGGTTTTCTTCATGGTATTTGGATCTTATGTGACATCTATGTGTCTTTTTGTACCATCTTGGTTGCTTGCATGTTTTTTACATGGCGACTGATGTAGTGCTGACGTGGCAGTTGACCTTATGCTAACATTATCACAACTTATGGCCTTGTTTAGAACTCTGGGTTGGATCTATGATTGTATGTGGCTCAATATACTTATGATGTGTGGTCCAATCATTGCGTTACACGTGGCTGATGTCATGGATCGATCCATTAGAGGTATATCGACCTCTTTCATGTGACCTTGAACTATGGCTAAGTGGTTAGGTCGTCATACTTCTTCTGGTCGAAGTGTCTCGAAAATGGCATGAGCTAAGTACTCTGAAAACTTGAACTTCGATGGAACCACACTACTTTGAAAGTTCTACACCATCGATATTCTCCTTTGATCAATCTTCATGATTGATTTTTCTACTGCTCATCAATTTATTCCTCCTGTTATGTCCTCTGACAGACTAAGTATCCATGCCATCAATCTAAAGACAATCAAGGGTCATGATTCCTCTATGATACTAAACTTCTGTGATAGTCTTTCCTACCAATCAATGGTCCATATTTCAGTGAGACCCTTCTCCAATTGACCCAATGGATCCTATTGACTCGGATCTTCTCTTGTCGAGCTTCAATTGTCTATAATCATTTTTCCATAGCGCTTTAGCTTTGTACTTTCTCATTCTCCTTCCTCTTGTTCTTCAACTTTTGCATACTTGTTCACCATTGAGTGTAATATTTCACAAAAAATTAATAGGGCACAAAGGTGTTTCCTTTGTATTTTTTGTTCAATCCTTGGACCTGTCATTTACATAGTGTAGGTATGTATTTTCGTAGAGCTCGTTCCTTGATTTCAGTTGTTCCGTTACATAATTTTCAAAAACATTCATAGTCCTCTTCTTATCATTGACAACAGTCACTCTGCCCCTGCCATTGATATCAATGACAATGACATCCTTTGACATCAATAACAACACAATTTCCAACACATTCTCACTTGTTGTAATCCAAATATGGAATATGAAGAGACAAGCCTGAATTGCCCTCTGAAAACAGGTAGTTTTGGAATGTAAATAGTCCCTCTTGTTTTATAAAAGAGGAGACTTAAAATGAGAAAGGGATTTTGAAGCCACCCACCCCCCTTCTCTCGATCTCTCTCGAGGGGTTGGCTCAACCTCCTGGTCTAGGATCGTTCAATTCATTGAACCGAATGGTTTGTCAAGCTCCTGATGGAACCGATTTAAATTGACACAGGCCCTTTTTCTCTCTCGACGCAGGATATGTGCACCCACGGACCCTCTCCTTAGCGCTTTTTAACTCCAACACCAACATTTCTATCTCTCCATGCTAGGATTTATTTTTGATGTGAGCATGAGATATGACTGTGGGTCAGCTCCCTTCACGATCCTGCGCTTCGGGACTATCACGTTCCACTTACTCTCTTCCCTGATTCCCGAATCAACGAATTCTTCGAGAACAGATCTACGATCCTCTCTCTTCTTGCGATCAATGACTGTGATCACTTCGTGGGTTCAGACTTCGCGAGTCCTCTCTTCTCTGGACTCTGCTTCTCCCGATCGTGAACTAGCGGTGTGATGATCCTTTTCCATGAGTCCTACCTCAATGGATAACTAGGATTACTTCGCTACCTAGCTCTTCGGGTGTTCTCCTCTTAACTCTCCTCTGAAGGGTTCCTCCTCCAAAATGCGTGGATCTCTACCACGTGCCCTTCCAGATCCAACGGTATGGATTGAAATCGCTCTTTGTGACTTCACGAAGATCTTTGTTTGTGCTCGAAAAACCTCCCGAAGTTCCCACTCTCGAACTTATCAATCTTCTGCCACATGTCTCCTCTTCGATGGTGGTATATTTCTCTGTCTTTTGGACTTCGACAAGTCCTTGACTTCTTTGCACACTTAGCATAATTTCTCCTTTCGAGACGTAGACTATTCTCGAACTCTTTCTGCACAGACTCTTTTGAGAATTTGCTCAGCTTGAAAACCTCCAAGGTTCCCAGTTCCTTTGCGTCCTTCAGTGGAATTCTTCTTTCCCTCCTGTAAAACTCTCACTCTACCTCCTGAGCTTGTAAGGTGAACTCACAGTACCTTAGGATCACTCCTTGCACTTGGCTCAGTTCTTTGGCGGCTTCTCCCTTGGCCTTATGGAAAGGCTTAAGGAAACTCATTTCTTTTGTCGATGCACTTCTTACAAAGCCTTCCTTCACCAAAATGTTAAAAAATTTTGGGATTCTCCAACACCTTCAACCGAGTTTCTTTTGTGCACACTCACACTAGATCGATGCCCTCCTGGCAAAGTATTTCAAAGTCTTCAGTAACTCTAAATTGTGCTTCTCCCCACACCATCTTTCTTTTCAAGGACCTTAACTGCCTTGAAATTTCTCCCTAAGTCTGTAAATTAATCTGGTGTTCCCTCCTGGAAACTTTTCTTCTGACCCCACTGAGTTCAAACACACACCCCTTGTGTCAGCTTACAAAGTTTCCAATCTCTATCGCGCACTCCTTGCACTTATCCTAGAGAACCAAACTTAACTCAACACACTCGCGGATAGAAAACTGTATCTCTATCCCTGCAGACGATTTCTAACATTCATCTACAATTCACAAACATGTAAAAGACATGCATGCACAACATCCATTACACAGAAATATAGAACAGGAAAAATTGTCATTTTCTATTAATGGTGGAATGTCAAATTACAATCGTTGAGTCTGAGCTACAACAGAGTCTTGGCTCTGTCCCCTTACAACCAACCTATCCTCCTACTCCTTATCGTCTAACCTCTGCTTGGAAATAATACAAAGATTTATACAAGAGGGGCTCAACGAGCTTCCCTCGCAAGCTAAACTAGTGGTGTCAAATCACCATTCAAAATGCCTATCAAAAGGGAAAATTACAATGATGGAAATCTGCTCCAAATCGGATGCAAATCCATTATGTCGTCAACCACTTAATGGTGAACTTATCTCCAGCTTGTGCGAAATCATGATTTGGCTCTTCCAGCTTGTCTTCATTAAATGCCTAGATCTCACCTTGGATTCTCAAGGCAAAATGAGAGAGTGGTGCCTCTCCTCCCTTAAATGTGCACCATGTGTGAAATTTGACTAGCATGTGTTGAGGTGGAGCGATGCTCTTGCATCATACTCCACGGCTATGAAAATCATGAGCTTTCCAGCGTGGTTGAAATCCTCCCGGATCCCAAACTTTCTCTTGGAGCTGTCTCTTGGCTCCTCTGCTTTGCTACTTTTGCTCCTGCATCACCTTCGCGGCTCGTGTAAGTTTCATGTCATCCAACTTCCTCATGCTGACCATTTTCTTTGCCGACTCCATCATCAACTTCCTTATCTCCTCAACTACTTCTTCTAGCTGCTCTATCGGTTGTCTCTCCTTCTGCAGACTAGCTTGTTGCATTCTTTCCTTGTCCATGGTCATACCATGCTGATTTCCCAAGTCATCTTCTTCATCTCTTGTGGTATTGACTTGCCACTCTGTTGCATCCTCCACTTCTGCAGTCTCAATACTGAACTCTCATTCAGTTGCTCCCTCTGACAGACTGACCCCTGTCATTTTCTCGACTGGTTCTATTCCATCTTCCACCAACTGTAACTCATGCTGGTGTATCTTCTATGGCATGGCTATCTCTTGGAAGCCACCTTTTGGTTCTGGATTTCCCAACCAATTCTCTAGTGCCTTTAACTCCAATTCCCACTGAGTGAGTAACTCAACTGGGATTTCTCCTTCTGTTGTGACAAACATTAGTATTTGTTCCTTTTCCTCCACGACAGTCTCAGCTTGTTGTCTTCCTGCCGCATCTGCAACATCTATGCTAGCCTCTCCTGGGTCGCTTGGTAGGAATAACTCGACTCCTCCAATGATCAGAATATTCCCCTGACCATTCTCTTCGATGGTGGAAGTTTGCAACTTCTCATCATCTTCATTCACATGGATCACAGCTCCGCGTGAATCTCCATCTGAGTGAGGTATTCCTTCTACCTCCTCTTCATCTGTCGACATCCTCTGACGTGAACTCTCAGTTGAGCTCATCTCTTCTCCCTTGCCCACCTGGCAATCTGGGATGTCTCCTCTGTCCACCTGGTAGTTTACGAGATCCACTGATCCCTTTTCATTGCCCACCTGACAATTTATGAGACCCTTTCCAGATATATTTCCCTTGTCACTGAGGTTTTCAACATGCCTCAACCACCTTATTAACATTTTTTGTTTCCCTCTGGCTAACAAATTCTAAACAAGACATTTAGTTGTCCTCTTCAAAGTCCATTCATACCTTCAGTGTACCTTTGACTCCTATTGCATCTTGAATGCAAGCTTCTCCATTTGTGCTCAGATTTCACTGAGCCGCTTGTCCATCTCCACCTTTCTCCTCTGCGAATGGACTTTTCCTCGACCATTTTTACAACCTTCAATGGCCATCTTCACCTTCTACCTGACCTCCTGGCAATTTTGTTGTTCACTTTGCGACTGAGAGCATATTCAACTTCTCCTTCGCCTGAAATATACAGATGAAAACTTCGCTCTGATACCACTGTTGGTGGTATCAGACTATCTCCTTTGTCTCCTTCTTCACCTACTATCTACAGATAAAATCAAGCTCCTCCTTCACCTTCTGTCTATAGGCGAAATCATGCTCTAATACCAGTCTTGATGCCACCCACCCCACTTCTCTTTGTCTCTCTCGAGGGGCTAGATCGACCTCCCGGTCTAGGATCATTCAAGTCGTCGAACCAAATGGTTTGTTGGGCTCCTGATGGAACCGATTTTACTTGACACGGGCCCTTTTTCTCTCTCGGCGTAGGATATGTGCACCTGCAGACCCTCTCCTTAGTGCTTTTCAACTCCAATGCCAACATTGTTAGCTCTCCTTGCTAGGATTTCTTTTTATGTGACCATGGGTAATCTCCCTTCGTGATACCACACTTTGGGACTATCGCGTGCCACTTACTCTCTTCCCCGATTCCCGAATCGACGAATTATGTGGGACCGGATCTACGGTCCTCGCTCCTCTCGTGATCAACGGTTGTGATCACTTCGCGGGTTCAAACTTCACGAGTATTCTCTTCTCCTGACTCTTCTTCTCTCGATCACAAACCAGTGGTGCGTTGATCCTTTGCCACACATCCTACCTCGATGAATGGCTAGGATTAATTCCCTACCCAGCTCTTTGGGTGTTCTCCTTTTAACTCTCCTTCAAAGGGTTCCTCCTCTGAAATGCGTAGATATCTGCAATGTGCCCTTCTAGATCCAACGGTCTGGATTGAAATCGCTCTTCACGACTTCACGAAGATCTTTGTTTGCACTCGGCAAACCTCCCGAAGTTCCCACTCCTGAACTTCTCGATCTTCTGCCACCTGTCTCCTCTTCGATGGTGATTTATTTCTCTTTATTCGGGACTTCGGCAAGTCCTCGACTCCTTTTCACACTTAGCACAATTTCTCCTTTCAAGACTTAGACTGTTCTCAAACTCTTTCTGCACTCCTTGCAGAATTCTGCGCAAACTATTATGTGACTTTGCTCAGCTTGAAAACCTCCAAGGTTCCCAGTTCCTTTGCGTCCTTCAGTGGACTTCTTCTTTCCCTCTTGGAAAACTCTCGCTTTGCATCCTGAGCTTGTAAGGTGAACTCACAATACCTTAGGCGCACTCCTTACGCTTGGCCTAGTTCTTCGACGGCTTCTCCCTTGGCCTTATGGAAAGGTTCAAGGAATCTCCTTTCCTTTGTCGAATCACTTCTTGCAAAGCCTTCCTTCACCAGAATGTTCAGCAATTCTGGGATTCTCCAACACCTTCAACCGTGTTGCTTCTGTGCACACTCACACTAGCTCGATGCCCTCCTAGCAGAGTATTTCAGAGTCTTCAGTAACTTTGAACTGTGCTTCTCCCCACACGGTCTTTATTTTCGAGGAACTTAAACGCCTTGAAATTTCTCCCCGAGTTTGTAAATTAATTTGGTGTGCCCTCTTGGAAACTTCTCTTCTGACTCCACTGAGTTCAGACATGCATCCCTTGCGTCATCTTACAGAGTTTCCAATCTATGTCACGCACTCCTTGCACTTAGCCTAGAGAACCAGACTTAACTCAACACACTCGCGGATAGAAAATGGTATCTCTATCCCTACAGATGATTTCTAACATTCATCTGCAATTCAAAAACATGTAAAAGACATTCATAACACAACATCCATTACACAGAAATATAGAATTGGAAAAACTACCATTTTCTATTAATGGTGGAATGTCAAATTACAATAGTGGAGTCTGAGCTACAACTGAGTCTCGACTCTCTCCCCTTACAACCAACCTATCCTCCTACTCCTTATCGTCTAACCTCTCCTTAGCAATAATGCAAATATTTATACAAGATGGGTTCAACGAGCTTCCCCCGTAAGCTAAACTAGTGGTGTCAAATCACCATGCAATATGCCTATCGAAAGGGAAAATCACAATGATGGAAATTTGCTCCAAATCGGATGCAGATCCATTCTGCTATCAACCACTTAATGACAACCTTATCTCCAACTTGGGCGAAAGAACGATTTGGCTCTTCCTTATTGTCTTCATTAAATTCTTGGATCTCACCTTGTGTTCTCGAGGAAAAATGAGAGAGCGATGCCTCTCCTCCCTTAAATGCACACCATGCGTGAAATCTAACTAGTGCGTGTTGAGGTGGAGCGATGCTCCTGCATCAGCTTTTGATCTGGTGTACATCAGAACAATATTCTTATTGTATGAATGAATAGAGAAAGAGACAATTTTGGAAGTTTATGATTCAGATATGTGTATTTAAGACTTCTCTTTTGCATATGTCGATGATCTAAATGTGTTTGAACTTAGTTGTATGAATTTCTTATTCACTTTTTTCTTAATGTTTATGTGATCATTGATTTCCTTTTGAGCATAGAAACAATGTTAATGATATAACTTACAATTATTTGTTATTGCATTATCTTTCATTATCATATTCACTTGTTACTTGCTTAATTGAAATATTTTTTTCTAGTAACAACATCTATTTTTGTTTTGTTCATACTCTGTAGATTACTCCTTATTGGGATAGGTAAGAATAGTATAGAATTGCATTTTGAATATCTTTATACATCATTAGTTAGACTGAAATTTATATTTTAATTCATCTGAGAACATTATGTTCTCATATTCATATTAGATAATATTTTAGAGTGAAAACCAATCCAACATACTGGTCGGAAATGTTATTCCAAACGAGAGTGGGTCTAATTGGGACATGCCATTGGGCGTTCTCCCTTACCTACTTGTCAGGCCATCTGGACCCATCAACAGGTCCCATCACCCTGGATTTTCAGGAGTTATACATGAACTTCCAACAAGATGGGCACCATTACACGCTCCAAGGAATCACTACAAGTTCTCCACAGATTGTTAACTCACAGCGTATGGAAAAAAATACCCAAAAAAGGCCATTCTAGCATTATCACCCAGTTTCATATTATTCAAGCCTTTGAGATCCCTTCCCAACCTAGTCATCCCAACATGCAGTCACTCTTAACCAAACATCAAACAGTTTTTGAAATCCCCCAAGTCCTCCCACCCTCTTGTGGTGTCCATGATCATTCCATTCAACTCATACCTGATAGCCTTACACCTAATGTTCACCCTTATCGCCACCCCTTTGCTTAGAAAAATGAAATTGAAAATATTGTTCGGGAATTGTTAGCTATGGGTGTTATCTACCATAGTACAAGTCCTTATTGATCCATGGTGGTCATGGTAATAAAAAAAGAAGGCACTTGTCACATGTGTCCTGATTTTCATGCTTTGGTCAACAGAATCACAATCAAAGACAAGTTTCTCATTCCAATGACTGGTGATCTTTTCAGTGAACTTGAAGGTTCCCAATTCTTTACCAAACTTGATCTTCATTCAGGTTATCACCAAATTAGTATGAAAGAGGTTGATATTCCCAAAAGTGCTTTATGTATTCATGATGGCCATTATGAGTTCTTGGTGATGACTTTTGGCCTTTATAATGCACCCTTCACCTTCCACAGTCTCATGAATCTTATATTTAAACACTTTCTACATCATTTTGACTTGGTCTTTTTTTATGACATATTTATCTACAACAAAAGTTGGCAAGCACATGTTACCCATGTAGATCAGGTTTTATAACTCCTTTCTTATCATCAACTATTTCTCAAGAGGTCGAAATTTTCCTTTGACATTTCTAAAGTTCAATATTTGGACCATATTGTTAGTAAGGATGGGGTACAAGTGGACCCCAAAAAAATTGAAGCAATGAGGGATTGGCCTCATCCTACAACTCTTAAAAGTTTACAAGGTTTCCGTGGTCTAACAAGTCACTATAGAAAGTTTTTCCATAACTATGGAAAAATTGTGGCTCCTCTCACTACCTTACTTAAGAAAAGTGCTATCAATTGGAATGCAACTATAGATCAATCCTTCTAGGAATTGAAAGATGGTATGTGTACCGCTCTAGTACTTGCTCTGACCAACTTCACTAATACTTTTTTTTTGGAAGGTGATGCCTCAAGAAAAGGCATATCATTATTTCTCATGCAAGAAGGAAAACCCTTAGCATATACCAACAAATAGCTTTGTGACAGATACGTGGGCAAGTCCACCTATGAAAAATAAATGTTGGCCATTTTGTACGTTGTGGATATCTAACATCCTTACTTTCTTGAGCATCATTTATAGATCAAAATTTATCATCATATCCTCAAATACTTTTTGAATCAAAGGATTTCATCACCGGGGCTATAAAAATGGGTTACCAAAATTATAGGCTATGTTTATGAGATCATTTAGAAAAAGGATAAAGAGAATGTGGTCGCTAATGCTCTTTCCAGAAAATATTATAAATAGGAAGGGTCCCTCTTTTCACTGTCATTCATTGTCATTGATTGGGTGAATGAAATCCATAATGAATGGTTCACCAATCCCAATATTTTCATCCTGATATAGCAACTTCAACATCATTATAATGTATCTCCCAACTACACTTGGCACAATGATTAACTTTACTATAAAGGGTATCTATATTTGATCAAGCAGTCTAATTTTAAAGCCATTGTGCTATCTGAACTCCATGCATACCCAACAATGGGTCATTATAGCTTTCATAAAACACATGAATAGATCAAACATTCCTTCTTTTTGGAAGGCATGAAAAAGGACATCCACACCTTTGTGGATGAATGTGATATTTTCCAATGACACAAGGGAGAAATAATGAAGACCCTAGGTGCACTAAAACCTTTACCTATTCCAACTAGTGTATGGACAGACATTTCTATGGACTTCATTGTGGGGCTACCAAAATCTGGCAATCAATAATTGATTATGGTTTTGGTCTATCAACTTTCTAAATATGCTCATTTGTTTTCCCTCCAACACCCCTTTAAATATTCCACAATTTCTCAAGTCTTCATGGATAATATATTCAAACTACATGGTATTCCCCAATCAATTTTCAAGGAATGTGATCCCACTTTCACTAGTAATTTATGATAAAACTTGTCCAAGCTACATGACACCCAATTGAATCTTAGCAGTGCCTATCACCCCTAGACCAATGGTCAAACATAAGCTATCAACAAGTGTTTGGAAGCATATTTGAGTTGCTTCACTTCAAAATAACAGTCTCAATGGGCTTAGTGGTTACCCGTAGCTAAATGGTGCTACAATACAACTTATCACGATGCCACTTGCCTGACCCAATTTGAGGCATTTTATGGCCAAAATCCTCCATTTATATTATCTTACTACCAGATGTCTCTAAGTTACAAGAGGTCAAAGAAACCCTTATTTCTAGGGTTGACATTCTGCGCATTCTCAAAGATAATCTAGTCATGGATTAGAATGATATGAAGCAACAAGTTGTTCAACATCACTTTTAACACTATTTTGAAGAAGGGGATCAAGTATTCCTTCATTTACAGTCATATAAACAAACTTCCCTCAAAGAAGACTGCCACCAGAAGTCGGTTCCAAATTTTTATGGACCCTATATGATCCTCAAGCATATTAAATAGGTGGCTTACAAATTAGCACTTCCCAATCATTCTAAGATCCATCCAGTCTTTCATGTCTCCTACTTAAAGAAAATGGTCGGATCCAATTGTCGGGTTCAAATTGATCTTCTTGAATTGGATCTTCTTAAGTCAGGCTCATGGTCATTTAAAAGGTCAAAAGTTGTTTTGGTTGGAAACGGGGATATTATATATCACATAATATACAACACTACTACCTAGCCCATGAATACAGGTCATTTGGTTGGAGTTTGGCCACTTCATTACTCCATTGCAAATTATTAGGTCTTGAGAGCTGCAGAGCTTGACCAACTCAGTACCAAACAAATTCTCAATTAGG
>ML816138.1:5440-24737 GCA_009831015.1 Picea engelmannii | reverse complement strand
TTATTATAGATGTTTTCATTTCATTAGATAACAATAACATAATCCAAGATCACTGAGAAATACACAATCACAAGAGACACAACATTTATCCTGGGAAACCCTCTAGGGGAAGAAAACCCAGCAAAACTTCCTTAATATAGATAACCAATACAATGCCAAGAGATCTCTTATGATAATACAGAAATTCCTCTCCTAGATATGTGCCACTCTCTCTCTCCTTTGTCGGTAATAGATCAGAACTTGTCTCTCAAACTGAGCAAGTGAGTTGTGTCTAAGTGAGGCACTAGCCTCCTTTATTTATACAAGTCTAGCATGTGTGAAGTGTCTCTTCACTGGCAGGGCTGACTTCTCAAACTGGGTGGGTAAACCCACCTTTATTATATTTCTAGGTCTCTTTATTATCTATTGGGGCCAACTTCTTATTCTGCCTATTATAATTGTCTTTTGACCAATCCGCAAAAGGGGATTTGGTCCTATTACAATAACCGACATGATCAATCCACAATGGGGATTGATCCTATGAATAATATATCAATAATAATAAGAATGCTCTTTGCAGTTACATTATTTCAACATATCTGAGTTTGTAGAAATCCCAGGAATGCAAGGAGTGTGTGGGAGATCAAAATCATAAAGGGGATCAAGCTCAGAAGAGATAGTGGGGAGAAATATTTAGATGGAGTGAAACTTTGAAGGTTTCATGAATTAACGGTCAAGATCCATCTAGGAGGGAGCGGGGATCATTCCAGATCGTTAGATCTGGGCAAGGTGTGTGAGATTTACGTCTCTTTAAGTGTAGAGGAGAGCGGATTGACAAAGTCCCAAAGTACCAAAGTGATTTGGGAACGTCCATCGTCAAGAGGGACAGGTGGCACCAGATCTACAACTCCGGAGCGGAAGCACTTTGGAAGTTCATAGACGAGGAGGAGGCGAAATCGTCGAAGAGACAAAGTAAATCCTGACCATTGATCATCATGAGGCACGTGTCAGCAGATCGTTGACTTTGGGAGAAATCACTCCCAGAGGAACGAGTGTGTAGGAGTTTAAAACCCCGAAGCCTGAAGAGCCGAAAGTGGAGTGTTGAAACTCTCGAAGCCCAAAGAGCCAAAGTAGATGGGAGTCATCAATCTGTGGGACAACACGTGACGTTAGATTGTGGACTCTGGGTAAAACGCTTCTGGAGAAACAAAGCATGGAGAAGTTGAGAATTCTGAAGGTCGAAGTCCCGAAGGGCACCAGGGCCGTTGATTTGAGGAAGACGCATGGCAGAAGATCTGCCATTTTGGAGAAATTCACTGCGGAAGAAGAAGGAAGTGTCGAACAAGAACTCCCGAAGGCCAGAGAGTCAGATTTAATATGATCCATATGTTTGCTAGGGACATGTGTCAGCAGATCTTCCACTCCGGAAGATAACCATTTTGGAGGAAGTAGGGTTTGAGAGTTGAAAACTCTGAAACCCGAATCGCGAAGCAAATCACAATTGTTGATTTGAAAGGGGAAGATCTGAGTCATTGATTTGAAAGGGGAAAATCTTAACCATGGATCAAGAGGCCCCACCCGAAGTCGTAAGATCAACGGTCACGCTCAATTGCAAGGACAGAAAGTGCTCGAGCTTTAAAAATTTGAGAGTGGGCCGCAATTGAAACCACGGTATCACCAAAAGGATGCATGGCGACTGGTAGTGAATTGCGGGTAGAAAAGCAGTTTGGTTTAAGACCACTTTTGGCCACCCCACAATCGCGTCTATACGTGAGGTCATAGCCCAAGGTCACATGTTGGAAAGGGATAATGGAAAACGAGCTAGCACCTGAAATTTGATAATTCGAAAGCGCACAGGAAGGGGTCGCAGGCAGCATAGAACCTGCACCAAAATTCGAAAGGGCCTGTGTTTAATTACAGAGTGAGACCAGTTGGGTTCCAAAGAGCCGATTTGGCTCGGAGAATCAGAGATCCTTGACCGGGAGGTTGTGTAGCCTTACAGGAGAGTAGGGGAGCTGCATCAGGTGGTATCATAGCTATTGAATTTGTTTGCATACAACAGACAAAGGAGAAAGGAGATAAATTGATATCATTAGTGGTATCAAGAGTTGATTTTGTTTATAGACAGTAGAAGGTGAGGCAGTGGAATCATGCCACCCAGAAGACGCAGAGTGAATCCAGAAATGGAAGAAGAAATGAGGTGACTCAGAATGAGACTGGACGCCATGGAAACAGTGTAGAGGAGAGCACTAGACACTGGAGATATCAGTGAAGTTGAAAGCAAAGATATAGAGGTCGAAGAAGATGTAGCAGAGGATGTTGCAGAAGACCACTTATTGAAAGTTGTTTCAAGAATAGGAGCCAGAGCAAAAACAGAGGTACCAATGTATGAAGGCAATTTAGAAGTTGAAGAATTGTTGGATTGGGTAAGTGCTATGGACAAATACTTCCATTATGAGGATATCGAAGAAGAAAAGATGGTGAAGCATGCAGTGAAAAGACTGGAGGGTCATACAGCACTATGGTGGGATGAATTGCAAGTCGATCGCAGATGCAAGGGCATGCAAAAAATTAAAAGCTGGGATAGGATGGTAGCCAAGCTAAAAGAAAAATTTATCCCAAAGGACTATCAAATCAATCTGTTCAGAAGATTGCAGAACCTGAGACAAAAAATATTATCAATTAAGGAATACACTGAGGAATTTTACATACTAAACATCAGGGTTGGACAAAAAGAGAATGAGGATGAAAAAACAACCAGGTATATCAATGGATTGATGTATGAAATACAAGAGGAGATCAACATGATGTTTTTTAGTAAAGTCGATGATGCCTATCAAGCAACCCTAAAAGCTGAAGAGAAATTGACCAGAAAGCAAAGCCAACGAAACAGAGGAGGAAATTCAAGAAGAGGTAAGGGAACCAGCAAAGAGAAGTCCCAGAAACCAAAGCATGAAGTTGGAAAGCAACATAATCACCTTGAGAAAGGTGGAAGTTATAGAGAAGGGAAACATGGAGGAAGAAGCTATTTTCCTAGAGGAAGAGGAGGTGAAATTAGATGTTATGCATGTGGAAAGACAGGGCACATGTCTTGGGAATGCCCAGAGAAGAAGAAAGACGCTAGAGGAGGAGAAGCACACATTTCTGAAGAGTAGAAGCATGTGGAAGTAGAGGGAGAAGAAGGAGGAAAGAACCTCATGATGAGGAAAGTTCTTCTTAATCCAGAGAAGGAGGTAGAGGAACCAGTTCAGCGAACAAGTTTGTTCAGAACTGCTTGCAAGACGAAAGACAAAGTTTTCCAGGTGATCATAGACAATGGGAGCATTGACAATCTAGTATCCATAGAGATGGTGGAGAAACTAGAACTGAAGACAACTGCACATCCAAACACATACAAGGCATCATGGTTGTAGAAAGGACATCAAGTAATGGTAAGTCAACAATGCCAAGTTGAATTTAAAATAGGAAGTTATAGGGATGAAATATTATGTGATGTAATTCCTATGGATGTATGTCATATTTTATTGGGGATACCATGGCAGTTTGACCGAAAAGTTATGCATGATGGGAGAAAAAATACTTATACCTTAGAAACGAATGGTAGGACACATATGTTGTTACCAATAGAAGACAAAGAGAAAAAGAGGGAAGCTAGTTCAATTATACTTCTCATGAGTGGGAAGGAACTCTTAAATGAAGTCAAGAAGGAGTAGGAGATGCATTTTGCTATAGTGAGGAAGCCAAAAGTTATCCTTACAAATACTTATGTGGATGATTTACCTGAAGAAATCCAGGAACTGTTAGAAAAATTTGGTGACATAGTAGTAGATGAGTTACCTCACCCATTGTCGCCCATTAGGAGTATCAGCCATCATATTGACCTTATTCCAGGAGCTAGTTTACCAAACAAAGTAGCTTATAGGTTGACACCTAGAGAGAATGAGGAAGTCAAAAATCAAGTCCAAGAGTTGTTGGATAAAGGTTTAGTCAGGTAAATCCTAATCCCATGCACAATAAACACTGTGTTGAGTCCAAAGAAGGATGGAGGATGGAGAATGTGTAAAGATTCCAGAGCCATCAATAAGATCGCCATTAGGTATAGATTCCCTTTACCCATGATGAATGATTTTATGGATTGTTTGAGTGGAGCAAGCTATTTTTCCAAGATAGAATTGAAGAGTGGATATCATCAAATAAGGATGAGAGAGGGAGATGAATGGAAGACAGCATTCAAGACAAATGAAGGTTTGTTTGAATGGTTGGTCATGCCATTTGGGTTGACAAATGCACCAAGCACATTTATGAGATTAATGAATGAAGTATTGAAAGACTTCATAGGCAAATTTTTCATAGTGTATATGGATGACATACTAATCTTCAGTAAGACAAAGGGATAACACTTAAACCATTTGACATCAGTAATGAGAAGGTTGCAATAAGAAAAATTGTTGATAAATCTGAAGAAAATCTCTTTTATGAAGATAGAACTCATATAATTGGATTTTGTGATCTCTTCAAATGAATTGAAGATGGATCCAGAAAAGGTGAGAGCAATCAAAGAATGGTCGTCTCTAGGAAGCATATTTTAAGTAAGAATTTTTTATGGATTAGAAAGTTTATCAGAAATTTTAGTGGTATATGTACACCCATGTTGGACACTATGAAGAAGAAACACAAGTCTTTTAATTGGATAGAGGAAGATGAAAAAAGTTTCAAAGTGTTGAAGGAGAAGATCATAGAACAACCAATTCTGATCTTACTAGATTTTGGGAAAACATTTCAAGTGAGATGTGATGCAAGTGGAGTAGCTATTGGAGCAGTCTTGAATCAGGATAATAGGCCAGTTGCTTATTTCAGTGAGAAGTTGAATGTCACCAAGAAGAATTATTCCATATATGACAAAGAATTTTATACAGTGACTCAAGCTTTGAATAAGTGGAGGAACTATCTAATTCCTAAAGAATTTGTCTTATACAGTGATAATCAAGCTTTGCAGTTTATTACTAGGAAAGAAAAGTTGAATCAGAGACATGCTAAATCGGTAGAATTTATGCATAATTTTACTTTTATTATTAAACATATTGTTGGAACTGCTAACAAAGTTGCAGATGCTTTGAGCAGGAGGATTTTAATTGTACAGGAATTCGAAGTGGAGACCTTAGGGTTTGAACACCTCAAGGAATGTATCGAGAAGATCCAGATTTTAAGGAGGCTTATGAGGCATGTAAGAATCCTTTTTTGGGAGATAGAAGCCCATGAACAAAATATTTGATTCGGGATGGATTATTGTTCAAAGGGAAGATTCTCAATGAGAGATAACCTACTAAAAGATAAACACAGTGGAGGTTTAGTTGTACATTTTGGTCATGATAAGATATTTCCACAGCTGAGCAATTCATACTATTGGTCGAGCATGAGGGAAAAGGTGAAAATGCTTTTGAACAAATGCAGATTTTTCCATTATGCGAAAGGGAGACAACAGAACACTGGTTTGTATCAGCCATTACCAATTCCAGAAAGGCCATGCGATGCAATTAGTATGGATTTTGTATTGGGATTTCCTAGAACCTAGAAAGGAATCGATTCCATATTTGTTGTGGTGGAAATATTTTAAAAAATGGCACATTTCATACCATGCCAAAAAACAAACGATGCTACACACATAGCCAATTTGTTTTTCAGAGAAGTGGTGAGACTACATGGATTTCCTAGGAGCATAGTCTCGGACATAGACACAAAATTTGTAGGACACTTTTAGAGAACTATATAGAAGAGGCTGAGGACAAACTTGTAATTTAGTTCATCATATCACCCTCAGATAGATGGACAGACTGAAGTAGTAAACATGAGTCTAGGAAACTTGTTAATAAGTTTATTCACTGAGCAAGGATGTCAATGGGATCAGATTTTGGCACAAGCAGAATTTACATTTAACAATTTAGTGAACATGAGCACGGGAAAAAGTCCATTTGAAATTGTGTATGGTATACAACCAAGAGGGATTACAAAGTTGAGAGATCTAAATCAAGATGAATTCAGAAGTGCTCGAGCAGAAGATTTTGCAACAGAAATGCAGAAACTCCATGACAGAGTCAGAGAATAGTTACAGGACAGCAGCCTAAAATATAAGAACAGAGTTTATCAAAAGAGGAGAGAAGTTCAATTTGAAGTAGGAGATGAAGTTTTATCTCATTTGAGGAATGAAAGGTTTCCAAGGGGAACATATAACAATTTGAAGATGAAAAAGATAGGACCATGCAGGATTCTCAGAAAATTTGCAGCCAATTCTTATGAGATTGGATTGCCAGACAATGTTGGGATATCACTGATATTCAATGTTGCAAACCTGTATTCTTACAGGAGAGATGATGCATGAGAATCAAATGATCAGAAAGAAGTTCAGTGGGAAGAACAATTGCCCATAGCAGAAAAACCTCAGATGGAGAAAATCATTGAACAAAGAGTTGGAAAGAAGACTAGGAGGAGGACATATCCTGAATACTTAGTGAAGTGGAAATATCATCCAGTGGAAGATTCAAGTTGGGTCACTAAACCTCATATTTTGAAGCATGGAAAAATAGTGCAGGAGCTCATGGACATGATTCCATGAATATTTTAGCCAGAGGAGTACGATACAAGAGCATCACTTTCAAAGTCAAAGACGTAAGCGTGGAGGCAGGGATACGACATCTCAGCATGAAAAAAATTTCAAATCAACATTTAACTCAAAAATAAACGAGTTGTTGAAGTATTTTGGAAACAATGTTTTTTAAATATACCTTATTTGTAAGGTCTTATACGACTATAAGGAGTTACAGATATAGAGTTTCATCTCTTATATAGTAATAATTGATAGTTATTGTAATAGGACAAGGTAGGTAACCGCTAGAACCTGATAGGATAGGTTGCAGATAGGATGGAGAAGAGCTCGAGGAGACACTCCTTATATATCTTTGTTGTTTTTGTATTGTAAGGGATAAGAGATAAGAGATTAGGGAGAGAAGAGAAGAGTAGAGTAGCAGAGTAGAAGAAAGACGTAGTGAAGAACTGTAATACTATGTAATTTGTTTTGTGAATGAATAGAACAGAAAGAATTGTCCCAATTCCTTGGACAATGTTCATTTTGTTGAGTGATTGAATGAACGATACATTATGTGTGTGTTTTAGTTCATTTTGTTTATGTATGATTGTTCAAAGTTTATCATATGAATTTGTGACGAAACTGGATAAAGTTTCAATTGTTTCTCTTCTGAAACTCGTATGCACAGTGTGCATATCGTACGCAAGGAGTGCATCGGCATAGTCTTAAATTGACTCAGAAGAGTTCATAAGGAACAATTGGATCTTATACCAAGTAAAAGGAGTGCACAGCGTCAAGGAGCGACTAAGTGTCGAAGAACCAGATCAGAGAAGAACAAGGAGTGCGAGAAGAATTTCTTTCAAAGAAATCCTTCGATCTGAGTTTGTCAAAATCCCAGGAACGCAAGGAAAGCGTGGGAGATCAAAATCCTAAAGGGGATCAAGCTCAGAAGAGAGAGTGGGGAGAAATATTTAGAAGGAGTGAAACTCTGAAGGTTTCATGAATTAACAGTCAAGATACGTCCAGGAGGGAGCGGGGATCGTTCCAGATCGTTAGATATCAGCTAGGTGTGTGAGCTTTAAGTCTCTTGAAGCGCAAAGGAGAGCGGACTGACAAAGTCCCGAAGTGATTTAGGACCGTCCATCATAAAGAGGGAAAGGTGGCGCCAGATCTACAACTCTAGAGTGAAAGCACTTCGGAAGTTTGTAGACGAGAAGGAGGCTAAATCATCGAACAACCGAAGTAAATACTGACCATTGATCGTTAGGAGGTACGTGTCCGCAAATCGTCGAATTTGGGTGAAAGCACTACGAGAGAAACAAGTGCGTAGGAGTTGAAAAACCCAAAGCCTGAAGAACCGAAGTGGATTTGGACCGTCAAATCTAGAAGGACACGCGTCGACGGATCGCAAACTCCAGGAGAAGGCGAAAGTGGAGTGTTGAAACTCCTTAAGCCTGAAGAGCTGAAGTAGCTGGGAGTCGTCGATCTGCAGGACGACACACGTCATTAGATCGTGGACTCCGGGTAAAATTCTCTGGGAGAAATAGAGCATGGAGAAGTTTAGGATTTCAAAGGTCGAAGTCCCAAAGGGTACCAGGGTCATTGATTTGAGGAAGACGCATGGCAGAAGATCTCCCATTTTAGATAAATTCACTCCGAAAGAAGAAGAAAGTGTCGAACAAGAACTCTCGAAGGCCAGAGAGTCGGAGTTCATCTAAGTTGTTCATTTTCTAGGGACGGGTGTCAGCAAATCTTCCACTCTAGAAGATAACCATTTTGGAAGAAGTAATGTTTGAGAGTTGAAAACTCCAAAACCCGAATCACGAAGAAAATTACGACCGTTGATTTGAAAGGGGAAGATCAGAGTCATTGATTTGAAAGGGGCAGATCTGAATAGTGGATCAAGAGGCCCCACCCAAAGTTGCAAGATCAACGGTCACACTCAATTGTGGTGATAAAAAGTGCTCAAGCTTTATAAATTTGAGAGCGGGCTGCAATTGAAACCACGGTATCACCAAAAGGACGTGTGGTGACTGGTAGTGAATTGTGGGGACAAAAGCAATTTGGTTTAAAACCACTTTTGGCCACCCCGCAATCATGTGTATACATGAGGTCATAGCCCAAGGTCACATGCTAGAAAGGGCTAATGGAAAAGGAGCTAGTGCCTGAAATTTGATATTTCGAAAGCGTGCAGGAAGGGGTCGCGGGTAGCATAGAACCTGCACCAAAAGCTAAAAGGGACTATGTTTAATTACAGAGTGAGACCAGTTGGGTTTCAAAGAGCCGATTTGGCTGGGAGAATCGGAGATCCTTGACCAGGAGGTCATGTATCCTTACAGGAGAGTAGGGGGGTTGCATCAGGTGGTATCAGAGCTATTGAATTTGTTTGTAGACAACAAACAAAGGAGAAAGGATATAAATTGATATCATTAGTGGTGTCAAGAGTTGATTATGTTTATAGACATTAGAAGGCGAGGCAGTGGAATCATTCCACCCAGAAGATGCAGAGTGAATCCAGAAATGGAAGGAGAAATGAGGCGACTTAGAATGAGACTGGACACCATGGAAACAACGCAGAGGAGAGCACCAGACACTAGAGATATTATTGAAGTTGAAAGCGAAGAGATAGAGGGCAAAGAAGATGTAGCAGAGGATGTTGCAGAAGACCGCTTATTGAAATTTGTTTCAAGAATGGGAGCCAGAGCAAAAATAGAGGTACCAATGTATGAAGGCAATTTAGAAGTTGAAGAATTGTTGGATTGGGTACGTGCTATGGACAAGTACTTCGATTATGAAGATATTGAAGAAGAAAATATGGTGAAGCATGCAGTGACAATAATGAAGGGTCATGCAGCACTATGGTGGTGGGACGAACTGCAAGCCGATCGCAGATGCAAGGGAAAGCAAAAAATTAAAAGCTGGGATAGGATGGTAGCCAAGCTAAAAGAAAAAATTATCCCAAAGGACTATCAAATCAATCTATTCAGAAGATTGCAAAACCCGAGACAAAAAATCTTATCAGTGAAGGAATACACTGAGGAATTTTACAGACTGAACACCAGGGCTAGACAGAAAGAGAATGAGGATGAAAAAACATCCAGGTATATCAATGGACTGAGGTATGAAATACAAGAGGAGATCAGCATGATGTATGTTAGTAAAGTCGAGGATGCCTATCAAGAATCCTTGAAAGTTGAAGAGAAATTGGCCAAAAAGCAAAGCCAACAAAACATAGGAGGAAATCCAAGCAAAGGTAAGGGAACCAACAAGGAGAAGTCCTAAAAACCAAAGAATGAAGCTGGAAAGCAGCATAATCACCCTGAGAAAGGTGGAAGTTCTAGAGAAGTGAAACATGGAGGAAGAAGTTATTTTCCTAGAGGAAGAGGAAGAGCTAGAGGAGGTGAAATTAGATGTTATGCATGTGGAAAGACATGGCACATGTCTTGGGAATGCCCAGAGAAGAATAAAGACACTAGAGGAGGAGAAGCACACATTTATGAAGCACAAAAGCATGTGGAAGAGGAAGCAGTAGAAGGAGGAAAGAACCTCATGATGAGGAAAGTTATTCTTAAACCAGAGAAGGAGGTAGAGGAACCAGTTTAGCGAACAAGTTTTTTCAGAACTGCTTGCAAGACGAAAGACAAAGTTTGTAAGGGGATCATAAACAGTGGGAGCAATGACAATCTAGTATCCACAGATATGGTGGAGAAACTGGAACTGAAGACAACTGCACATCCAAACCCATACAAGGTATCATGGTTGCAGAAAGGACATCAAGTAATGGTAAGTCAACAATGCCAAGTTAAATTTAAAATAGGAGTTTATAGGGATGAAATATTATGTGATGTAATTCCTATGGATGTCTGTCATATTTTATTGGGGAGACCATGGCAATTTGACAAAAAATTTATGCCTCATGGGAGAAAAAATACTTATACCTTGGAAACGAATGGTAGGACACATATATTGTTACCAATATAAGACAAAGAGAAAAAGAGGGAAGCTCAAGTATACTTCTCATGAGTGGGAAGGAACTCTTGAATGAAGTCAAGAAGGAGCAGGAGATGCAGTTTTCTATAGTGAGGAAGCCAAGAGTTATTCTTAAAAATACTTATGTGGAGGATTTACCTGGAGAAATCCAAGAACTGTTAGAAATCCTTGTTGACATTGTAGTGGATGAGTTACCTCACTCATTTCCGCCCATTAGGAGTATAATCCATCATATTGACCTTATTCCAGGAGCTAGTTTACCAAACAAAGCAGCTTATAGGTTGACACCTAGAGAGAATAAGGAAGTCAAAAATCAAGTCCAAGAGTTGTTGGATAAAGGTTTAAGTAAGGGAAATACTAAGCCCATGCGCAGTACCAACTGTGTTGAGTCCAAAGAAGGGTGGAGGATGGAGAATGTGTACATATTCCAAAGCCATCAATAAGATCACCATTAGGTATAGATTCCCTTTACCCATGATGAATGATTTTATGGATTGTTTGAGTGGAGCAAGCTATTTTTCCAAGATAGAATTGAAGAGTGGATATCATCAAATAAGGATGAGAGAGGGAGATGAATGGAAGACAACATTCAAGACAAATGAAGGTTTGTTTGAATGGATGGTCATGCCATTTGGGTTGACAATGCACCAAGCACATTTATGAGATTGATGAATGAAGTATTGAAAGTCTTCATAGGAAATTTTTTCATAGTGTATCTGGATGACATACTAATCTTCAGTGAGACAGAGGAAGAACACTTAAACCATTTGACATCAGTAATGAGAAGGTTGCAACAAGAAAAATTGTTGATAAATCTGAAGAAAAGCTCTTTTATGAAGACAAAACTCATATACTTGGGTGTTGTGATCTCTTCAAATGAATTGAAGATGGATCCAGAAAAGGTGAGAGCAATCAAAGAATGGTCATCTCGAGGAAGCATATTTGAAGTAAGCAATTTTCATGGATTAACAATTTTTTATAGAAAGTTTATCAGAAATTTCAGTGGTATATGTACACCCATGTTGGACACTATGAAGAAGAAACACAAGTCTTTTAATTGGACAGAGGAAGCTAAAAAAAGTTTCAAAGTGTTGAAGGAGAAGATCACTGAACAACCAATTTTGGTCTTACCATATTTTGGGAAAACATTTCAAGTGAGATGTGATGCAAGTGGAGTAGTTATTGGAGCAGCCTTGAATCGGGATAATAGGCCAATTACTTATTTCAGTGAGAAATTTAATGACACCAAGAAGAAGTATTCCACATATGACAAAGATTTTTATGCAGTGATTCAAGCTTTGAATAAGTGGAGGCACTATCTAATTCCTAAAGAATTTGTATTGTACAATGATAATCAAGCTTTGCTTATTACTAGGCAAGAAAAATTGAATCAAAGACATGCTAAATCGGTAGAATTTATGCAGAATTTTACTTTTGTTATTAAACATATTGTTGGAACTGTTAACAAAGTTGCAGATGCTTTTAGCAGGAGGAGATTAATTGTACAGGAATTCCAAGTGGAGACCTTAGGGTTTGAACACCTCAAGGAAATGTATCGAGAGGATCCAGATTTTAAGGAGGCTTATGAGGCACGTAAGAATCCTTTGTTGGGAGATAGAAGCCCATGGACAAAATATTTGATCCATGATGGATTATTGTTCAAAGAGAGCCAACTATGCATACCAAGATGCTCAATGAGAGACAACCTACTGAAAGAGAAACACAGTGGAGGTTTAGCTAGACATTTTGGTCATGATAAGACATTTGCACAGGTGAGCAATTCATACTATTGGTCGAGCATGAGGGCAGAGGTGAAAAAGTTTGTGAACAAATGTAGAATTTTCCAGTATGCAAAATGGAGACAACATAACACTGGTTTGTATCAGCAATTACCAATTCCAGAAAGGCCATGGGATGCAATGAGTATGGATTTTGTATTGGGGTTGCCTAGAACCCAGAAAGGAAGTGATTCCATATTTGTTGTGGTAGACAGATTTTCAAAAATGGCACATTTTATACCATGCTAGAAAACAAACGATGTTACACACATAGCCAATTTGTTTTTCAGAGAAGTGGTGAGACTACATGGATTTTCTAGGAGCATAGTCTTGGACATAGACACAAAATTTATAGGACACTTTTGGAGAACTCTGTGGAAGAGGTTGGGGACAAACTTATCCTTTATTTTAGCATATCACCCTCAGATAGATGGGCAAACTGAAGTAGTAAACAGGAGTCTAGAAAACTTGTTAAGAAGTTTAGTCACTTAGAAAGGTCGTCAATGGGATCAGATTCTGGCACAAGCAGGAGCATGGGAAAAAGTCCATTTGAAATTGTGTATGGTATACATCCAAGAGGGATTACAGAGTTGACAGATTTGAATCAAGATGAATTCAGAAGTGCTCGAGAAAAAGATTTTTCAACAGAAATGCAGAAACTCCATGATAGAGTAAGAGAACAACTACATGACAGCAGCCTGAAATATAAGAACAGAGTTGATCATAAGAGGAGAGAAGTTCAAGTCGAAGTAGGAGATGAATTTTTAGCTCATTTGAGTAAAGAAAGGTTTCCAAGGGGAAAACATAACAAGTTGAAGATGAAAAAGATAGGACCATGCAGGACTCTTTGAAAATTCGCAGCCAATGCTTATGAGATTGGATTTCCAGACAATGTTAGGATATCGATGATATTCAATGTTGCAGGCCTGTATCCTTAAAGGAGAGATGATGCAGGAGAATCAGATGATCATAAAGAAGTTCAGTGGGAATAACAATTCCCCACAGCAGAAAAATATCAGATGGAGAAAATCATTGAACAAAGAGTTGGAAAGAAGACCAAGAGGAAGACATATCCTGAATACTTAGTGAAGTGGAAATATCATCCAATGGAAGATTAAAGTTGGGTCACTGAACCTGATATTTTGAAGCTTGGAAAAACAGTGCAAGAGCTCATGGACAGGAGTCCATGAATAGTTTAGCCAGAGGAGTATGATGGAGGAGCATCTCTTTCAAATTCAAAGACGCAAGCATGGAGGCATGGATATGACATCTTAGCATGACAGAAATTTCAAATCAACATTTAACTCGGAAATAAACGAGTTGTTGAGATATTTTGGAAATAATGTTTTTAAATATATCTTGTTTGTAAGGTCTTATATGACTATAAAGAGTTGCATTTATAGAGTGTATTCTCGTATCTGGTAATAACTGATAGTTATTGTAATAGGACAAGGTAGGTAACCGCTAGAACCTAATAGGATAGGTTGCAAACAGGACAAAGAAGAGCTTGAGGAGCCACTCCTTAGATATATTTGTTGGTTTTGTATTGTAATGGATAAGAGATAAGAGATTAGGGAGAACAGAGAAGAGTATAGTAGCAACGTAGAAGAAAGATGCAATGAAGAACTGTAATACTGTGTAATTTGTTTCGTGAATGAATAGAAGAGACAGAATTGTCCCAATTCCTTGGACAATGTTCATTTTGTTGAGTGATTGAATGAATGATACATTTTGTGTGTGATTTAGTTCATTTCGTTTATGTATGATTTCTCAAAGTTGATCATATGAATTTGTGACGAAACTGGATAAAGTTTCAATTGTTTCTATTATGAAACTCGTATGCAAGGTGTGCATATTGTACACAAGGAGTGCGTCGATAGAGTCTTAAATTGAATCAGAAGAGTTCAGAAGGAACAATGGTAACTTATACCAAGTGCAAGGAGTGCACATGATCAAGGAGTGACTAAGTGTCGAAGAACCAGATCAGAGAAGCACAAGGAGTGCGGGAAGAATTTATTTCAAAGAATTCCTTCGATTTGAGTTTGTAGAAATCCCAAGAACGCAAGGAGTGCGTGGGAGATAAAAATCCTAAAGGGGATCAAGCTTAGAAAAGATAGCGGGGAGAAATCTTTAGAAGGAGTGAAACTCTGAAGGTTTCGTGAATTAACGGTCAAGATCCGTCCAGGAGGGAGCGGGGATCGTTCCAGATCGTCCGATTTGGACAAGGTGCCTGAGCTTTAAGTCTCTTGAAGCGCAGAGGAGAGCGGAATGATAAATTCCCGAAGTCCCGAAGTGATTTTGGACCGTCCATCATCAAGAGGGACAGGTGGCGCCAAATCTACAACTCTGGAGCGGAAGAACTTCAGAAGCTCGTAGACGAGGAGGAGGTGAAATCACCGAAGAGACGAGGTAAATCCTAACCATTGATCGTCAGGATGTATGTGTCAGCAGATCGTCGACTTTAGGTGAAAGAAATCTGGGAGGAATGAGTGCGTAGGAGTTGAAAACCCCAAAGCCCGAAGAACCGAAGTGGATCCTGACCGTCAGATCCAGAAGGACAGGCGTCGATGGATCACGAACTCCAAGAGAAGGAGAAAGTGGAGGGTTGAAATTCCCGAAGCCCGAAGAGCCGAAGTATCTAGGAGTCATCGATCTGCGGGATGACACGCATCATTAGATCATGGACTCCGGGTAAAACGCTTTGGGAGAAACAAAGTGTGGATAATTTGAGGCTTCCAAAGGTCAAAGTCCCGAAGGGGACCAGGGCCGTTGATTTGAGGAAGACACGTGGCAGAAGATCTACCATTTCAGATAAATTCACTCTAGAAGAAGAAGGAAGTGTTGAAGAAGAACTCTCGAAGGCCAGAGAGTCGGAGTTCATCTAAGTCATTTTTTTGCTAGGGACAAGTGTTAGCAGATCTTCCACTCCAGAAGACAACCATTTTGGAGGAAGTAAGGTTTGAGAGTTGAAAACTCTGAAACCTGAATCGTGAAGCAAATCATGACCGTTGATTTGAAAGGGGAAGATATGAACCGTTGATTTGAAAGGGGCAGATCTGAGTTGTGGATCAAGAGGCCCCACACAAAATTGCAAGATCAACGGTCAGGCTCAATTGCAGGGATAGAAAGTGGTCGAGTTTTAAAAATTTGAGATCGGAACGCAATTGAAACCATGGTACCACCAAAAGGACGCGTGGCAACTGATAGTGAATTGCGTGGAGAAAAGCAGTTTGGTTTAAAACCACTTTTGGCCACCCCGCAATCGCGTGTATACATGAGGTCATAGCCCAAGGTCACATGCTGGAAAGGGATAATGGAAAAGGAGCTAGTGCCTGAAATTTGATATTTCAGAAGCGTGCAGGAAGGGGTTGCGGGTAGCATAGAACCTGCAGCAAAAGCCGAAAGGGACTATGTTTAATTACAGAGTGAGACAGGTTGGGTTTCAAAGCGTCGATTTGGCTCGGAGGATCGGAGATCCTTGATTGGGAGGTCGTGTAGCCTTACAGGAGAGTAGGGGGGCTGCATCAATTTCACTCTAGTCCTCCCCAATTTGAACTTAAAGGTGGGATACTCTCCGTTGTTTAAATCTATGTTTACTAAATATTAATTGAAAGACCACTTAATCCAACAAAACTAGAGAGTAATTCTATGTTTTCAAAATTGGACTTTCTTCCAGAGAAAACAAAAATATGTGAAATTATCAAAACTTTGTGTGTATAATTAATTCTATGTTATGTAAATTGGACTTCTTCAAGATAAAAACATAATTTTTTTAATAAGTTATTGAAACTTTGTGTGTATAATTAAGTGTCTTATATATCTAATGTTCATTATAGAGAGGACAACTATCCAAAATTATTATTGAAACTTTGTGTATATAATTAAATATCTTTTATATAGAATGTTCATTATAGAGAGGATAATTATTCAAAATTATTACATAGTTATTTTAATGGTTGTTTAAAAAATAATCTTAATTAAATATAATTTAATGGAGAGTAATTCTATGACTATGGAAAATTCTTATGGAAACTGTGTGTATAATTAAATATATTTTATATCGAATATTCATTATAGAGAGGACAATTATCAAAAATTCTTATAGAGTTATTTTAATGGTTATTTAACAAATAATCTTAATTAAATATGATATAATGGAGAGTAATTCTATTCTTATTTTTGAAATCAATAAAAATTTTGAAAATCAATAAATTGTAACCCTAAGATACAAAAAAAATATTTTTTTATTCAAATAAAATTTAAAATTTACAAGTTATTCATTTATTCATTGGAGCACAAGCCCAACACTATATAAAGGGTATATACTATAGAAACGGGTCCTTGTAACCCTAAGATACAAACCTAACATTTTTTCATTCAAATTAAATTTAAAATTTACAAATTATTCATTTATTCATTGGAGCACAAGCCCAACACTATATAAAACAACTATAATATAAAAATCATTCTTTTAACCCTAAGATACAGAAACAACATTTTTTATTCAAATTAAATTTAAATTTACAAGTTATTCATTTATTCATTGCACAAACCCAACACTAGAAACTCATTTTCTAAAAAAATACAAATTTTAAAGTAAAAATAAAATAAAATAAATAAGTATCTTAGGAAATAAATGACATGACAGAACATGGATAACTTAAGAACGCAATGCCCCAAAACTGTGGAAAAGTAGGGCATGTTCCATGTCTCTTATTTCTATGGGTCTATTTTTGGTGCCTGAATGCTCCCTCATACCACATATAAAACTTTTCTTCTTATGCTTAGCTTAGTCCCTTCCTCCTACCTCTCTCTTTGCGACATCCTTAGGTAGACATTTGTTGTTATAGATATTTAGAGATATTTTATCAAGAAGCCTTATTTCTCAGTTACTTGTGTTTGCCATCAATTGTCTAATGCAGAGGTTTTTACAAGCTTAAAACATAGTGGCCCTTTAGCCTATAGTTATGTTGGTACATTTTTAGTCAACATTTTGTTCGCTTGGGCTGTAGTAGACAAGCTGGAATTGGCCTGCTAGGGAACGCCTTAGCACTGAGTCTGTCTTGGTGGATTATGGTCATTGCTATTTCCTTATGTATATTCTACAACCCATCTTGCAAGAAGACATGGACTATCTTCACCTCTATGGCCTTGACATGACTCTCGACCTACTTCATGTTAACTGTAGTTTATGTTCTAAGCTAACGTAATCCCTTTATATATTTTGCTGATAGATTATCTAATCTATGTCAACCATGCAATAGATTAAATGAATTATGCCTGAAATTTTTGTTTTTACCAAAAATGTTTTTTGTTGTTTTTTTTACAACGTCATTATAGAGTTTGGAAATATGGTCCACTCGAGGATTGGTCATGTTTCCAGCCTCAGGTTGCTCTGGATTCAATTTTTGTTTGGTAAGTGGGGAAACCATTCTAGTTTAAAAATAACTTATTTAAACTCAAGTAGCAGGGATATCTGAGAAATTTTGAATAAATATTTAATGCAAGCACTTTTGAACTATTTGCAGCAGGAAATATTACAAGAGGGATTTTATACTAATGTTGAGTTTCTCAACACTATAACAAGGTATATATTTATGGCCATACAATTTTTCAATTTTCATGTCAATTTGATTACTCTTTGGTATTGGCGTCTTAATTATTTTTGGTCAGCATTCTATTACACTAGCCCTATTTCAAACCTGATTTTTAGATAATTTATTTTCATTGTTAATAAATAATAATAATAATAATCTATTTTTAAGGTGACGGCCAGCACACCAAATTGGTGTATGAGACCCCCTTGTTTGTGGGACAAGGGATCCCCTCAGCCCAGCGATTTGACTGATAAAGTTTAAGAAGGTATACATACCCTACCCTCCTCTGGATTTGAACCTGTAACCTCTTAAGAAGAAACACATGTTCTTAGTTTTACGGATGCTCATTTGATTTTCTCTCCTACATAGTTTGTGGATTTAGAATCATAAAAACATAAGAAATTTGTAGGACCGTACTGGAAATGAATAACTTAACTTAGTAATGTCACAATATCTAAAATATTAGATCAATACAAGACTAGCTCGAGGGAATAACTAAATACTCGACATAACTCTTGCAGCATATCGATCCCTTCTCAATATTTATTAATATATTAAAAAAATTAAAATAATATTAATTTACCTTGGGCTTTCATTCCTATGAGGTAGGTTTGTAGATATTGGCAGGTGAACAATGTAGATGCACCACAAAATTAAGCCTAAAGATTATGAGAAAGGACTTCATAAGGGGTAAGGGGTTAAGTAATGGAGCAAGTTAAAAAGTAGATAATGTTTTGTTTTTATAATTTTTTCATAATCTTTAGGCTTAATTATGAGGTAGAATGGAGTAAGGGGTTAAGTCAAGGTAGAATGGAGTAAGGGGTTAAGTAATGAAGCAAGTTAAAAAGTAGATAATGTTTTGTTTTTAGAATTTTTAAGTTTGGTAAAAAAAAATTTAGAAATTATAGTTTACCTTGATTAATAAGACTTTTAACTATCTAAATTGTCTTTAGAGATTTTGGATATTTTGGTTCATTTTAAGACAACCAATAAAAGTGTTAAGTGAAACTTTGTCTTTGCTTTATTGAAAAAAATAGACTCACCTAAAAAGTTTAGTTTGTCCCATATTAATTTACTTCTTACAATTTAATATTGCATACACAAAAACCATGTGCATTAGATACAATTTAGTGTAAATGAAATTTGTAACTTAAAGTAAGGCATATTGGAATTTGTAACTTAAGGTAATGCTAACAAATTAAAATGATAGAAAACTTGAGATCATTAATGTAAAAATTGAAAGAAAAAAAAAAGCATAACAATGTTAAGTAATTTAAAGATGCAATATCATAAAACATAATTATTATATTTATAGAAGCAAGTGAATTATATAACCCAACATGAATGGATCTGTCTAATCTTGTAGAAAACTT
>ML816137.1:136202-193289 GCA_009831015.1 Picea engelmannii | reverse complement strand
TTGATAATTTCAATGATGTTGTTATGTATAGGAAGAATTATGTTGGTATGATGTATGGAAAATTATAGGTCATATTGTGACAATGCGTATGTATGGAAAATTATAGGTTATATGTGACATGGTTATTTTTAGGAAGAGGGAAAATTGTGTTATTATGATTATATGTGACATTGCTTTATGCATGAAAATTTATACGCCTTTATGTTTATACGAGACATTGCTTTGGGTATGAAGGAGGGATTTATATGCTGCTTGATGATATAAATTAATTTAGAATTAAGGTTGGTTAGGTTATGCCCACCATAGTTGTTATGATGGAAGAATCATTAATCTAAACCTATCTAGACTATTACGAAATTAATGGGGTAGGATGTGGTTTTTATATTCAGTTGTCTTTTGCATGCATTGAAGGGTCAATGAAATGAGTAGTCGCTAGGTATTTACTTCTTGCGTTGATAAATGTATTGAAACCCATGAGTTTGGTGGGAAGAACAAACAAAAAAAAAAATATTGCTTGACGTAGCGGTTGTTGTCGTAATGAGTAGGTGATTACATGTTTGGTGAATTTATGAGAGCGTGATAATCAGGGACAGGTGCTGAAGGCTCCTGCTTGGGGAATAGGGTCCTATTCTCTGTTAAGAGACAGTTAGTCTTCAGTGTGTGTCAATCATTTCAATTAGCAATGAGTCTATGAAAGTGTGACGATCAGAAACAGGTGCTGAAGATTCCTACTTGGGAATAAGATCCTATTCTCTGTTAAGAGTTAGTTAGCCTTCAGTGTGTGTCAATCATTTCAGTTAGCAATGAGTTCATAAAAGTGTGATGATCGGAAATAGGTGTTGAAGGTTCCTGCTTAGGGAATAGGGTCATGTTCTCTATTACAGAATAGTTGATCTTTCCTTTTACAACATATTGTTTTTATTTTCTTAAATGTAGTCTAGGATTCTTTAGATAATTAATTCTTTAAACTTTGAACTCTGCAATAGGTAGGTTGCTTTCCTGTAATTCAAAGTAGAACATCAGTTTGTTCAAGGAAAAGTGTGATTAATGAATTTTTACTACAACTCTAGATTGATTTTGAGATTGAGCATATATAGTGCGTGATTACCTTTGAAATAAACAGACTTCCCTGGGTTGATAATTTATGTAGCACTTGATTGTTTAGTTAAATAAACAATTACAGTGACCAACACATTTCGGCCTTATTTTCTTCACTTTCCTCAGAATTTCGACTTAGATATCCTTGGTTACCTTAGTCACCTATAGATATTCAATATGCTCAAGTGTTCCACACCAAAAATTCTCAAGAAGCTCTCACAAGAAGCTCTCCATCAATACTCCAAAGATATTCTCACAAGAAGCTCTCCATTGATCCACAAAAAGGATGATCTACAACAGACCATTGCTATCTTATTTATACTTTCATCCTCTAGGTCACTTAACCCATTTCTAGGTCACCTAACCTATTTTCCTTATTTTTAGAGTTAACTACTTTCCATAAATAGAAATTTCTCCAATACTTTATCATTTAAATATTCCTTCTTGATTTTGTCACCTTACTTTATCATTTCTTGATTTTGTCACTTCTCTCGATTATTTAAATAATCTACCTTTAATTTGTCACTTTAATTTATCATTTAAATAATATTAACCCATTTCTAGGTCACTAACCTATTTTCCTTATTTTTAGGGTTAACCACTTTCCATAAATATTCCTTCTTGATTTTGTCACCTTACTTTATCGTTTCTTGATTTTGTCACTTCTCTTTATTATTCAAATAATACACCTTGACTTTGTCACTTTAATTTATCATTTAAATAACGATTTATTCTTTTAGGTCACTTTGACTTCTTTGACCTTAGGAGCTTCATGCCTTCATGTGAGGGTCCTTCATCTTTGTAAGGCCATAACTCTCAAACCATGAGGATTTATGTGACATTCCACATACCACCAAAAATGGCATGACAAGCAGTATCCATCTAGGATAGTTTCACCAAAAATTTCCTTAATCTTCATCTCATTATTCCACATACAAGCATGGGTCCTCCAACCATTCTTCTAGGATAACTCAATCGTAAAGCATCTTCCCATGAGGGCTTTCACCATAAGGGGACCACTTTGGAGTTCAGTCATTTGTGCACCTTATCAATCATGATAAGACAATAATGAGTCATCTATACATTTTTCCAACAATGCATCATATACCAATGAAACCACATCGATCCATCTTCATCATGTATCAATGACAACTCATTGATCCATCTTCATCTATGCAATCTCATCAAGGACAATACATATTATGTTACATCAATCATCAATCAATCAATCCTTTTACATCAAGAAATCACTTGACATCAATCAATCAAACAATTGGCATCAATGACAACATGATCCAACAAAGTCTTTATCTGGGTATGCTACCTTCAAGATGGGCACCGATGTCAATAATTCTTTTAGCTTGTTAAAAATGTCTTGACAATTTTGCGACCAGTTAAAATCGGTCCCTTTCTTTTGTAATGACGTGATAGGGTAGGCTATCTTGGAGAACCCTTCTATAAATCTGCGATAATATCCGGTGATTCCCATGAATGACCGGATATCTGCCACATCCTTAGGCACTGGCCATTCCATGATAGCCTTTATCTTTTTCGGGTCTACGACAATTCCTTCCGAGGAAATGGCATGTCCTAAATTTGTATTTATTTTTGATAAAAATCACATTTGTTGAATTTTGCATATAGTTTGTGCTTCCTTAGTTTTTGCAGAACTATTCATAAGTGCTCATCATGTTCCTCCTTCGTTTTAGAATAGAGTAGAATATCGTTGATAAATACTACTACGAACTTGTCTAAGTACTGGCTAAAAATGATTCTCATCAAGCACATAAATGTGGTTGGTGCATTAGTGAGTCCGAAAGGTATGACTACAAACTCGTAGTGTATGTATCTTGTTCGAAAAGTTGTTTTGTTTATGTCCTGGTCCTTTATCCTAACTTGATGATAACCAGATCGTAAATCCAATTTTGAGAATATCTTGGCCCCCCTAACTTGATCGAACAGATAATTTATCCTAGGTAAGGGGTATTTGTTCTTAATGGTTACTTTGTTCAGTTGTCTATAATCAATACATAGTCTTAGAGTATTGTCTTTCTTTTTCACAAAGAGGACTGGTGCTCCCCATGGTGAGACACTTGGTCTAATATACTCTTTTTCCAACAATTCCTGTAATTGTATTTTTAATTCTGTCAGTTCTGGTAGAGTCATTCGGTAGGGTGCTTTTGAGATAGGGGATGATCCGGGTAGTAAGTCTATGGAGAAATATATTTCTCTCCTAGGAGGAAATTCTAGTATCTCATCAATAAACATGTCTCTGAATTCACGTAGGACAACAAAGTCTTCTAACTTGGGCTTATCTTCTTTTTCTAATAGATTCATTACTTGGATGGCGTAAAATTGACATCCCTTTATAATACATTTCTTGAGTTGCATCGCTGAGACTTTTCTGACTGATACATGTTTTGGTATGCCTTGGGTTGTTCTAACAGTGCCAAAATTATCTTTATAGCTAAGTATCTTTGTATAAAAATCTAGTACTGCTTTGTGTTGTTCCAACCAATCCATCCCAATAATCATATCATAAGACCCTAGTGGTAGGATGTTCAGATTGGTCCTTATCTTTTGACCATCTAGGCTGAAATCAAGGTCAGAAATAAAGTTAACTACCTTTCTTTTAGCACCTATTGCTAGTTGTACAGGACAAGATTTTTCATGATTTTGTTTCTTAAGTTTATTCGATTCTACTACATCGGGAGTAATATAACTTAATGTAGCTCTAGGGTCAATTAAAATAGAAATTTGAGTTTCATGGATTTTACCTTCGATTTATACCACCAAGGACTGGTGGTCAGCTTGTAGACCATCTATGGCTGCATTTATCTAATGCAGACTTCTGCCCATGTCACCCACTGTCGAGGCTTCTTGCAAATTGTGAACAACAATTTTGTTTGCTGCAACTAAACGTGGAAATTTCCTCCTTATATGAGGCTCTCCACACTCCCAACACTTTAATGGCTCGTGGGAGTTGTCCCCAAACTTCTTTGTTCCCAGGTTTACCGGATTACCGCTACCTTGCGTATTCGGATGATTGGGGTGAAAATCCTTCCTTGGGAAACTTTTTGCTGCATTCCGATAAGGAGTTGGCTGGTATCCTTTCTTCCGCTGATGCATTCTATCTTGTTTCTTATCCTTCCAGGTCTTGGGGAACTCCACCCATTGTTTATACTAGTCATAGCACATTCGTTCTTTCCTGAATGCTTCACTCAAGGATTTGGGGTTGTCAAACTCAATTCTATCCCTGTAGGACTATGGTAAACAGCTTAAGAATCGCTGGATTTTTACCTTATCCTCCCAGATGCATGGTACGAACTTTAGTAGTTCCAGAAATTTATTTATAAGGTCCTCCATCATCATTTGTCTGAGTCGTAACTATAACTCGTCAAAATTACTCAGCTGGATAAGTGTCGCATATCCCTCTCAATTGTCGTAAGTGTCGCACCTTCCTTACCACTTTTGCAAGTGTCGCAAGTTGGTCACAAGTGTTGCAAATGATGTTCACACATACTGCCATGTCGACGAAACTAAGGAGACACTTATAACATCTCATATGCTTGATTTGAAGGAGGAGAACTGGTTTACTGAAGTCAAATAACTCTTGACACTTGAAAGGAGCCCTAAAACAAAGGTTTTGAGGTAGAGCGCTCCCCTACTTTAGCCCTAGAAGTGTTGGCACTCCCCTACAAGGCTTCAGGGAGTGTTATAACGCTCCCCAACGCCCTCTGAAGGAGCGCTGCTCATCTTGAAGGCGTTGGAGCTCCCCTAAAGCTTACCAGGGAGCGCTACAACGCTCTGATGCCCCTTCTAAGGGAGCGCTGCCTAATCCGAGGCAGTAGTTGGCCCGTTGAGGAGAATAAGGGGAGGATATTTCGAGATTAGGAGGAAGTTGTGCTTGAATTCTTGGTTTCATCAAGAGATCCCTGATCTAAGGAGAAGGTTCCCAACTTGTTCTAAAGATAACTCAAGAGGTTAAGCTCCTCTTAACCTATATAAACAGGCTCTATGATGGTGGAAAGGGGGAATTACACCAAACTTATGATCTCATAAGTGGTGCTGGAGCCGATTAGGGGGAAGAACTAAAGTTATGAAAATTATGATCTTGGACGAAACTCACAGTCAGCAAAAGGAGAGTGATCAATGAAGCTGTTGTTATCCAAGGTCGTGGAGCTTTCAGGCAAGGGTTAGACAAAGGGGACTTGACAAAGCTGTCGCATTTGCATCTACGATTGTAAGTATTGTTGTCGTTATTCTCATCAATAAAACATGCTTGGCATATTTCTTTCTAGTTTTTGTCTAATGTCACATGAACTTATCATTAATTGATAGATCTATTTTCAAGATAATATCAATAGAGTAGGAAGTGGTCGTATCTTGTTTTGTCCACAGAACTCAGCGAGGAGCAAAAGGATTGGAGCGCGACTTGGAGTGTGCAGGGACAAACGTCGATAAAAGGTACTTTTGTCATCCTTCCTTCTCATGTGTTAGTTTATATAGATTTGAAGGGAAGTCAATGTCCATGTTAAGCATTTTCTGTCTAGAGTTAAGGTCAAGCTCTTAGAGGCGATCTACCTGTTTGCAGGGAGATTTTCCTACAACAGAAACTGGCGACTCCACTGGGGAGATAGCCTCGAATCGAAACTTCTTGTTCGTATTTTTATCCTCATTGACCTTGTTCTATCCCTTGATTGTTTCATACCTGGTTCACCCCTCTTTTGATTAGTTTCATGAGATGATTGGCTCCTTACCCCATCACACTCAGCATAATTGTCGAAATTGAATTGCAATTTTTTGATTTTTTGACATTTCTGGGACTTTTAGACCCTGGCACCCCTATCCTAGTGTTAGAAAAGTGCCATTGCTCCCCCATACCTTTACACAAAGCGCTATAACGCTCCTTGCCTTTGGCAACAGAGTGTCAGCCCTCTTTGGCTCAAAAAACCTTCCAGAATTGCCCTGTTAAAGTTTTTCTTCCGTGTCTCCTCTGCTGAGTGACCTTGTGAGTTAATGTTTCTTCTCTTTTAGCCTTGACATCTGTCTTTTTGAAGAATAAACATCTTATTAGTTGGATCTTGTAGCCTTCTTCACTTTTTTCATTAAGTTTTTCTTGTTGAGTGAAATTTGAAACCCATGCATTGTTTTACACTCCTCATCAGCCGAGTAAAAACCCTAGTGAAGGTCATCAAAGGCCTACATACCTCTTTATCTTGATTTCAGTCAAGGTCAATGTTCTTCAACTTTTTATTTTGAGTGTGAAGTTTGTTTTTCTCTCTGATTGTTTCTTTTCTCTCGCTTTTTCGTTTTGTTTTCTACGAAAGGGTGTATTGTTTGTGTGATTGTTTCTTGTGCTAGTTTGGTTTTCATTCATACCAAGAAGATAATTAGAAATACAAGCATTGTGTTGTATTGATCATCATTCATACGCAAACAATAAAGAACATCTTTATGATTGATTGTGCATATTAGAAGGCATTTAAAAGTTTTTCATCACATCAAGATTTGATTGAGAAAAGAATCATTTGAGGACACTCCGTATTTGTGCTTGTTAGTGAAAAGAACTTTCTCTCTTCCTTAGATAGATATTCATCGAAAAGAAATGACTACTTATCATATTCGATGCATTCTTTGGGTCTGATTCATAATTCCATTTGTTTCTCTACCATGCACCCCTTTGCGTAAAGAAAATCCATAAAAATCAATGCTAATTAAAAGTTATCTAGAAATTTTTCTTTTCTAGGATCCTCCACCAACAGTAGACTAGGATTAGTACTTTGTATTAGGGCTATGAGCATAACTCTCCAATTTTTCTAAAACAAACAGTAGCATCCTGAGTTAGGGAGAGTCAAATCCAGTTATCGTATAAGTCTACCTGGGATTCCCCTCTCACACAGGGGTTATGCACGAGGTCACATTCGGGTGAGCTACAGGGACTAACCCTTCGTGGTTTAACTGATTGTGGTGGTCGGATCGTATTATGGGGATCACTTTGAGGTAAATCCACAATTACTGTGTGGAAGCCTTTTAGTTGATTTCGGGCTTGATACCCTTCCTGTACATTCGGATCGGACAGTCGACTGTTCCCACCCAGGGGCTGACTGCGAATTGGTAACCTTAGTGGCCATAATCTTTAGGTTCTTACACAAGGTGATGGTGACATGAAGTCTCACTGTACCTGGAGCAGACATTGGTCAAACTCACTCGGGCTCCTTGGAGGGTAAATCCACAATTACTGCGTGGAATCTTGCACCAAGGTGTAAGTCCGTTAAGCAGGTCGCCATTGTAACTATTCCACCCTATCCCCGCCCCTTATGGACTTGATCACGCGATGTTGGATTTCATCACCAACTAGTACAGTCATCAAAAGAAGGTCCAATTTTCTTGGTTGTGATTCTTAGATTTTTTAGCGTGTGCTGTTTCTTTTCGTTAGTTGGCCATAGATTTCTTTTGCCGACTCTTTTCCGCCAACATCGACCCTCCACGCTGTTCGCGAAGGCTACAGGGACTTCCTCCAGAGAATATGGAAGGAAATACCCCTCTACCCCCTCATTCTACGGAGGAATCTCCTCAACAGAGTGAGGTTCATAATACTACAACTTCCCAGGAAGAAGTTCCCATTCCTTTGGAGAATTTTCGAATTGTCTCAGAATCTCTAGAAGCTTATCGCATTCCAGAGGGGTACGAATGACAGATCCTCCACCTGAATTCCACTAGAGAATTTGTTGTCATCAATCCTTCTAACATTCTGGCCGAGTCTTCTCAGAACCCTTTAGTCAGTGACCCTTTTTGGATTGCGGACGTTGTTCAAAGCCCACCACACTTGGTGCGAGATCTTTATGGAATAGGAGAAGGTGCCGACGCATCTTTTTCCTATACTGTACCCCCAAATCACTTCACCGGTACTACCACTTTCACAGCCACACCAACCGCTGGTCCGAACATACCGTCTCTTGGCCCAAGGTCTACAATTCCCCTCTAGACAGCCCATTCGACAATGGCCCCGCACATTCCGACTATCCCTGTCGGTAATGCGGTAGTTAATCAAGCCTCGATTGGCACACCTGTAACACCAAGACCTACACTCCCTTTTGGATTTAGGGCACTGAACGCTTCTGCTACCACCACTACCCAAACCACTACTCAAATTGTACTGGCAAGTTCCATACCTATCCAACAACCCGGAGGGACTGGCCTTGGTGGTTCTAACCCGATTGACAACACTGGTCAGTCATTGGCATCTAGATTTTAGATCCCGGGAAATCTACCTCAAACTGGGGGGCATCCTCCCTCCGGAGGACAAATCCATTTGGAGGGAACCCTAATGCTAGGGGGCATCCTCCCACCAGAGGAAAATTTCCATTCGGGGGGCACCCTCATGCTGGGGGGTAGCCTCAATCCAGAGTACACCATCAACCACAAGGACAAAATGTGTTCGCCGCACCCAATCTGTGGAGTGTCCCTTTTGAAGGAAATCCACATGCCTCCACAGGACAAAATGTTCAGACTCCGCAACAACCCCCTTATGGACAAATGCCAAACCCACCCTATAATCCACAAAACCCATCCAGTTATCCTGCGCTCACAAACACTTCTCAAAACATCTCAAATCCTATGTACCTTGGTCAAAACCAACCTCACATGAGAGGGCCCATGAGTTATAATTATCCGCATAACCCAGTGTTGGGCCCCACTGGTGTCCCTCTGCCACACCAGCATTACCCACAGGTTAATCGACAACTACCTTTTCTATCCACCCTGGACCTTCTAGACTTGTCTCGGTTAACGAATGATCCCATTTATCATTCTCCAGTTTGGCCAACCATTCTAGCTAAACTTCCTTCTGATATCCCAAAATTCGACGGAAAGCCCAGAGAAGACCCAAACAATCACGTGATGACCTTCCATTTGTGGTGTTCATCCAACTCCCTCATGGACGATTCGATTCGTTTTCGTCTTTTCCAATGAACGCTCATGGGTTCCGCAGCAAAATGGTATATTGAATTACCATGCGCATCCTTTCACGATTTCAACTCCCTTGCCATGTCCTCCTCACACATTTCCAACTACCCATTCGATATGAGATGGGTACTGAACTATTAACCTCTGTTTGTCATACAACTTCCATATATATCTCCGATCATATCCATGAATGGAGACGACAATGAAGGCTAATCAAAGAGGTCATCCCTGACCAATTGTTAGCAGAATGGTTCACGAAATAATTATTACCCCAGATTGCTTGTGATGTTGCCATGGGTGGCGTAGTCACTGAGGAAGAAGCCATCGCCCGGGTTCAGTACTTAGACTTAGTCTATTCACAATCTGGTACTCTATATGAGTTGATACCGAACGCTACCCGTGCCACTAACGATCCATCCAAACCATCGACTGCTTCGCATACGGATGGAGTTATTGGCTCCGTCAAAACTCAATCTACTACCTAGTCTACTGGAACAATCTAGCGGCCCACTTCCATGGCTGCTCCCAATTCGACTGCACCCTCTTCTACCCCACCTCAAAATCAGGTTTCTGATGTGAATGTGGTCCAATCAACCCCTTCACAACAACTTGGGGGCAAGAAGAAAGAGAGAAACAAACCAAAGAAGAACAACAACAATGAACAACCCAAGACCCAACCGCAAACCCCTACTGCCGAAAAACAACCACAATGAAAACCAAAATTCCCATGTCTCATTTGTGGTGAAAATCACTACACTCGAGACTACCCACATCACGATGAAGTGGCCAAACGTTTCAAGGGAAATTCACAACCCGCTGTGCTCACTCAGCCTTTTCCGCAACAACAATATTTGGTTGCACAAACCCCCACGCCGGGGGGCAGTTCCAACCAACCCCATGATGAGGACTCAACAAGTGCCCACATTTACATGTTTAATGAAGTTAATATGAAAACTCGCTCCGTGACATATGACACGCCTGTTAAACCTGATAAGTCGAAGATCGCTAATGGTTCTACATCAGACCCGTTACCATCCTCCATCAATCCTCCATCTGTTATCCCTCCATCCGGGCCACTCTAGATCGATAAACCTTCTTTTGACTCCATCCTACGCCCTCCTAAGAGCACCATCCAGAAATCTACATTCAATCCTAATTCACGAGCTGCCCAAAACTACAACATCGTAGAAGATTTGGCCCAAGCCCCATGTGCCATGTCCTCCTTGGAAGTTCTACAACACTGTCCCAACCAACGTAGAACACACTTAGCCGCTATTGGTGCTTTCGATCCTGAGTATCAAACTACATCACGTTTAATCTGGATGATGATCAACCGCGACTCTCCCACCAGCTAGCTTTCCAAATCAATGTGATTGTTCACAATCAACAAATACACCAGACTATCTTGGATGAGGGAGCCTCCACCTGTGTCATATCTCTAGCTTGTTGGAAAGGTTTGAAATCACCTAACCTTAACAAATCTACTACCATGTTACGTTCCTTTGATGGACGAGGTTTTCATCCTCATGGATTATTACAATCCTTAGCCATTCAGTTGGGCGACAAAACTATTACTGTTGACATCGAGGTGGTCGATGCCCCCCTCGATTACAACCTACTACTCGGAAGAAGTTGGTTCTATGTGATGATTGTTGTTGCCTCTTTGGTGTTTCTATGTGTGCAATTCCCTCATCAAGGAAATTTTTTTAGCATCGATCAGCTCGATTTCTGCACACTCGACGCTCGCATCCCTGCTACCAACAACATTCCCTTTCTGGGAGACCACCCGGTTATGTATGAAAGCATTGGTGTTGGCTTATTGAAATATTCTAGCCTCATGGGTACTTTCCCTACACCACTTTCACCTACTGCACATCATATTGTCGTCGTCAATATGATCTCGACTTTGCCTTATCAATCCTTGGAATCATCTGACCCTTGGATTGTGCATATTCCTTTGGAATTCGATGCGCTCAGTGACACCATGTCACTTAGCCCAGCCGAGGTCACATACGTAGCTATCCAATCTGCCTCTCCCTCTTCAAATACTTCACATTCATTGGCACCCGATACTTATTTAGTTCCCTCTTGGTTAGATTCCCTATCATCTGCCATCAATTACATTTCCCATATTTTTCCTTCGGACGAATCTATCATGGAAATGCTTAGCATTGACAATCTGCCCTGGGATGACAACCACCATCGGTCTTCTTTTCTTCCACCTTTGGAAGAAATCCAATACATACAATCTGTCTTCCCCCCTGATGTTACCAAATCTCCACAATCTCCTATCCTCACACAAGATACTCTCTTTAAGGGGAACATGGGTAACATCTCTACTATGGTCACGATTGACATTTCAATCAAAGAAGGTGTCGTGGAAAACATCAACCTTGGTTCTAATTTCACACCCAACGAAGTGGTCTCTTACACCGCTTTATTCAAGGAATTTCGCGATGTCTTCACATGGAGTTACGAGGAAATGCCAGGGATCGATCCTTCGATCGTCCTACACGAAATCAAAACCTACCCTGATGCGAAACCGGTTCGGCAAAAGCTTTGCCCGGTTCATCCGAATAAAATCGTAGCTATAAAGGCAAAATTTGAAAAACTTCTAAAATCTGGCTTTATCTATCCCGTCCCTTTAAACGAATGGGTCTCCAACCTCGTTTCGGTTGCTAAGAAACAAGGGACCATCCGTGTTTGCGTTGACTATAGAGATATCAACAAAGCTTGTCCTAAGGACAACTACCCTATGCCCTTCATCGACCAAATCATCGATAACTGCGTAGAGAGCATAATCTTTTCTTTCATGGATGGCTTTTCTGGATATAACCAGATTGAAATCTTGCCTACAGATCAACACAAGATAGCCTTCATCTGCCCTTGGGGAACTTTCACCTACCGAAAGCTACGTTTTGGCCTTAAAAATGCTAGAGCCACTTTCCAGCGATCCATGTCATATGCTTTTCATGACATCAAACATATCGCAGAACTATATCTCGACGATTTACCTGCACATTCGCTAAATCGATCCTATCACATTGATCATTTATGTGAAATTTTTCTACGATGTAGGTTCTACCGTATTTGTCTGAACCCACACAAATGCATTTTCGCTGTCGAATCTGGTCAACTCCTGGGTTTCATTGTCTCCAAAGATGGGATTAGGGTGGACCGCTTAAAGATCAAGGCCATCTTAGCCTTACCTCCACCCACCAATTTAACCCAACTCCAAAGTTTGCAAGGCAAAGCAAACTTTCTTCTCTGTTTCATCTGCAATTATGCCGAGATCACTAAAGGATTTATGCGGTTACTGCAAAAGAACGTCCCTTTCATCTGGGATGACGCAGCTCAATGGTCATTCAATGCTCTCAAGCACACTTTGACCCATGCACCTTTGTTACATCCCCCTGAATATACAAAGGATTATATCCTTTACTTGGCCGCTTCTACTTCCACCATCGCAATGGTGTTAGTCCAAGAAGACTCCAACGATGAAGAACATGTGATTTATTATCTGAGCAAGAGTTTATCTGGAACCGAACTCAGATATTCACATGTTGAGAAACTAGCTCTTGCAGCTGTCATCGCTGTCCAAAGGTTCCGCCACTACATCTTACTACACACCACCACGGTAATCGTAGACTCCAACCCCATGTACCACGTCCTGACACATCAAGTACTTGGGGGAAAATATTCGAAATGGATCGTTATTCTTCAAGAATTCGATCTTGAGTTTACAAAGGCTAAAGCCAAAAAATCCCTGGTGTTTGTCGAGCTCATCTATTCTCTCCCTCGTGTCAATGAAAACATCGAACCTAGAGATCCTCTCCCCGATGAATCTCTCTTCCTCATCAGCACCTCTAATCCTTGGTACGGAGACATTCTCCTCTACCTTCAAACACGACGTTTTCAGCCCAACATATCTCGCGAAGAGCGTCGACGCATTCGTCACCACTCTCGTTGTTATATCATCCTCAGTGACACTTTGTACTGTTGTGGTATTGACACCATCCTTTAGCGATGTCTGATTCACGAGGAGGCTGAACACGTTTTGAACGATTGTCATCTTGGCGCCTGTGGCGGTCACCTTTTCGGTATGGCCACAACCCAAAAAATCTTACGTGTCGGCTACTTTTGGCCCTCAATTTTCAAAGATTGTATCGAGCCTGTCAAGAAATTCCCACCCTGCCAAATATTTAATAAGAAGGCACGCACCCACTCTATGGCGCTGCACCCTGTTATTGCCATCGACCCCTTTGCCAAATGGGGCATCGATTTCATGCAGTGTAAGCCTACCTCAGCCAGGGGGCACGGTTACATCATCGTCGCCGTCGACTACTTCACCAAATGGGCTGAGGCTATGCCTACCTTCCTGAATGATGGCCGAACAATAGCTCTATTCATCTTCAACCACATCATAACTCATTTTGGTGTACCACGGTGCACACTTCAAAAACCAAATGATGAGCGAGTTACATGTCAAATTGGGTTTTCTCCATGAAAACTCATCCCCTTACTACTCTCAATCAAACAGACAAGTTGAGGCTATTAACAAAGTCCTAAATACCATGATCCAATGCATGGTAGGGGAAAACAAAACATCGTGGCATCTACAAATTTTCTCCGCTCTCTGGGCTTATCGCACCTCTGTGAAAACTTCAACTGGATTCACTCCTTTCCAATTGGTATATGGCATTGAAGCTATCCTACCGATCGAGTGTGAGATCCCATCACTCAAACTGAAAGTAGAACTCCTGCCCCATACTTCCGCTGAAGAAGAACGATTTTTGTATCTATCCAAACTAGACGAAACACGTCGCGATGTTGCTCTCGCCAATGAGGCACATCAAAAATGAATTAAAAGTCAATATGACAAATCTGTCCACCCTCGGACTTTCGTAGAAGGAGACTTAGTCCTTGTTTACGACCAAGCTCACGATAAATTGGGGACAAGAAAATTAGAACCCATGTGGCACGGTCCCTACATCGTGAAACGTGTCCTACATAAAGGTGCCTACGAATTAGTTGATCATGATGGAATCTCCCTAGGAGAGTCCTGAAACGGGCTTTACCTTAAGAAGTACTATGCCTAGATCACCTAGCATTTGTACTTTGTACATTATTGTATCTAGTTTTGGTGTGTCTATTTTCTTTCACGTGCTCGAGTCTTTACCATTGCCACTCATGATTGTCTGTGTTTTCATGCACAGATGATGTCCTCCTTTCCTATCTTTTTTCGGTTCGCGGATGGCGCTAGCTGACATACCCAGAACATTTCTTCAGTAGCTTGGGTTATTTACCAATTTGACCAGGTGGTGATTTCATGAGGCATTTGTTTAGGACCAGCAACCAACAATATGGCAGTATATCATGCTATCATTGGACTGTTGACCCAAGCTTCCTCTCTAGGTATCTCTCACATCATTATTTACTTAGACTCCCAACTAGTGGTTTGTCAACTCAACCGTATCTACGCTATCCGTAGTCCTATGCTGCTACGCCTACACTTGCAAGTTTGTCATCTCGAATGAATGTTTGATTACATCGAATATAGACAAATTCCAAGAGAACTTAATAGTGTTTCGGATTCATTAGCTAATTATATCATGGATCGATATCTTGCCCACATATAAGATTCAAGGAAAGAAAAATTGTACATTGCATGTAAATTAAAACACATCACAGACATCATCATGTACAAATCATTGGCATCATAAAAACTCAAAATTGTATATATATATATATATATATATATATATATATATATATATATATATATATATATATATGGCGCAAATGAAATGTTTGTATTACATCAAAAAAGTGTGTAGAAGAGAAAAATATTGGGTTTGTTCACCCATACAACATCACCTGACAAAGTATACAAAAAACATGATCACGAGGAGACTCTAATCTCCCCGCACTGCGTTGTGCTATGAGTAACACACTACTGCACGCACTACGCACCTCAACAAAGAATTGATATTCTCTGGTACTCCTACAGTGTGTCGCTGCAGATGTAAAGGCACATCCCCCCTTGGCAAAGGAGGGATACCCATCGTAAGGCCTTGGAGGTTCCTCTCAACCTCCTGGAGACCCACCACCAGTACTGTTGGGTCTGCTACAACTGGGGCACCTCGACGACGCCCTGGTACTAGTATATCAGTTGGTCACACTGCTCCCTTGTCTGCATGTTGGAAACAAAACATCTGTTAAAACTCTTTTACATACCCAAAAAAATACATATACATCAAAAACTTAAAAAACAAAGAAACTAGACAAGGTATGGCTTAGTCTCTTACCTGACTCATCCCAGTCTTCCCTCGTGGGAAAAATCAAGTCCATACTCCCACGAAAGTCTACATTGGCATAAGAGAAGTTCTCTATCTAGAGGTACTGTCGTCTCAGCCTTGGAGACAGACTAGTCCACCTCTCCATCGGAGGTTCGTCCACTAGTCGTACTGCCAGTGCTATTTGAGGCTTCATCTGAGGGATGCGCTCTAGAAAAAATGAGACCAAAAATGAGCCATAGCTGAACTGCTTCTGACCAGTCCTGCACCGTGAGATCTGTTCCTTCACATTTCGAAGGAACACTGCACTCCAGTTGAATAGTGTTGGTTCCAAACACTAAAAACCATAGGCCACCTGTGATCTCAATGCCAGATGAGTGCTAGTGCTTCCGGTCACGCTTGTGATAGAAACTAGTATAGACTGGAGAGGCAGATCTCGTATATCCTTGATAGGGATCCTGCCCCCTACCAACCTTTCTCCTGGAATGCAGTGGCGTGCCAAATACACATCCACTTGCTTAGGTAATGCCCTCTGCCCAGTGAAATATATGGGGACCCCTCTTTTCGAGAGGCCGGTCAAAAAGTACACATCTTCCAACTCAATGGTTAGGAGTTGTGTGCCAATACGGAATCCCTATTCTGCAACATCCCAAAGGCCAATCATATGCTCAAGTAATAACACCTCTCTCTTCATTTTTTGCAATTTGAAGAAATTGAGCAAGACACAAGATCGCAAGGCGGCCCATGTACGAGGACTCCGTAGAGCGGCTAAATCATCCATCTCATGTTCCCTCTCTTTCCATTCAATATGTCTGTTGAAGATACCTACAAAACAAAAAGTCAAGAATTTCGTTATTCCTCATATTTTTGTAATTTCGACGATTTTCAAAAGTATTTTAAAACATGAAACAAAATGCCCATATCATCTAAAAGTAGCCACTCACTCTTTTTAACCACCACGCCCTTTAATATTTGTCAAATAATGATAAAAACGTTTTAAAAAATGCAAAACGACTTTGGGGGCTGTGTGGGCATTTGGGGAGAGTTGTTATGAGTTCTTTTACTAAAAATGATTAGTCTAATCGATTGCAAGGGTGTAGACATCCTAACAACCCTTCTCTAATGCATTTTTGTAAAAGAATCCCCCTATTTTATTAATTTTTAAAAAGAGGCCGATTTGGTTCAAAGAGGGGCGTCTTAGGGCTTTGTGTTTTAAATAAATAATGCTATGAAAACAAATCTAAAACCATGTAATTAAAAGAGAAAAGGATGAACATTTACCTGGTTCGAACAGTGAGCAAAATGATCAATTGTAGCTCTAGCAGTGAGAAAAACAAGATTTGCTTCAAAGTGAGATTCTCCACTACTCCAAAAATCCTTGCAAATGAAATGGTAAATGAATTTTCAAATCAATTGTTATTTATGAAATTTCATTTTTTATGAGGTATGGTCATTTTTGGGTTTCTCTAATGATGTGATGGCTTCACTAAACTCTGGTTTGTAGTTTCTGGCATCGCAGGTTTCCTGGCAGTTCTAATGAATTATTCACCTTGTCGCATTTATGAGCATAGCCTTAGTTCGTTCTCAAGCTCGACAATATGAGAATGTAACCGAGTAAAATTTTATCTCTTTTTCAGACCCATACAGATACGAAGACACGAAAAGGAACCCCCCTGGAGTCTACTTTAAACCCTTTTCAAACTCTCTAAATATGAAAATATTGTCGAGTGACCTTGCTTCCTTTCACACTCGTTAAAAGGTCAGAAAGGGCATCTTTTGAGCGATAATTTAACCCTTTTTCAATCTCGTTGGACTACTGTACGAAAAAGGAACTGAGAGAGTTCTCTTTTAAGCGTTTTTCCAAACTCTATAATCCCGAAAAACCTTCAAGTTTTCTGTCTTTGGACTCGTTAAAGCACACATCGATAGGCCCATATGGGAACGAACCCTTACTTCTCTCGGTTCATTAAACAAAGGAAGAGGAACTTACCAAAGGTGAGTTATATCGAGCATGTGTTATCCTCCTCGAGCTCATTAAATCAAAAAGAGGTACTCATCTATCTGGATGGGGGAAAAAATTTAAAGGAACAAGCCAAGCAGTCTCTTGAGAACATCATCCAACACTTCTTAGAGTTTCCCTTGAACATGGCACTTTGTCATCTGTACACATCATAATCCGTTGAACCTTTGCACTGAGCCAATCCTCCGAGTTCCTTTCACTCCTTTGGGTCACCCGACGCAACTCACAGTACCCATTGAATAGTTTTGGTTCGTGTAATGTTTTGTTGTTGTGCCTCAGTGTTCAAGGGAAGTATCCACCTCGAGAGTCAGCCATCCCAAGTATCTTGCCTCAAAACCTGTGTCAGTTCATGTCCATTTGATCTACAAATTACATTTCCATGTTTGTTTCATGTTGTTGATGGGGGATACATCAAGGCCCTCCCTCGACGAGTCTATTCCTATCGACTCCAACATATTATCCAGGAATTAGGCTTAGAAACTAATTAGTACTTTGGGACCTGCATGCCTCAATGGCAGGCCTCCTCACATTCGATGGTGGGTTTACATAATTGACCCCTAATCGAATGATTCCATGGATGTTAGACCTCAAATCATCTATTTACATTCACTGGAATGTACTAGGGTACCTTGGGAATCATTGACATTAATGGTGATCTCCCTCGCACTTGTTAATGGTTCACACCATTGACTGGTAATCAAGTGGTTTCTACCATGTTCGACGTCAGGACATCCATTCACATGGTCAGATTCATACCATATTGGGATTGGTAATAAGACCCTGGGTTGAGAAATCACTTTGGTATATGCTTCACCCAGGCTGCGAAGGAATTTCCATTGGACAAAGAACACATACATTGTTACATAGATCCACTTTGTATTAGTCGTGGCTATGTCTTGTCATCTCGTAGATCCACTATGTATTCTTTGTGGCTAATATCAGTCTGAGTCATCAGAGTATAGATCCACATTGTATCTTTGGTGGATATACCTTTTTATCAATACAATTATGGATCCGCAGTATATTTTATGGCGGCCATATCCTGCTAAGTCTTGATCACCCAAGCATAGGTATGCCTGCCTTGGGTTTTGAAATATGTCATGATACTTGTTGGATGTTTGTGTGCAGCTTCTTTCAGGTTCTTCGAGTCTATACCCTTGCTTGGACATCTACAAAGTATTTCAGTTATCAGTTGGCATATTCTAACTTCATACTTTGGGGGGAATTCTGTTACACGTCAAAATTACTCAGCTGGATAAGTGTCGCATATCCCTCTCGATTGTCGTAAGTGTCGCACCTTCCTTACAACTTTCGCAAGTGTCGCAAGTTGGTCACAAGTGTCGCAAATGATGTTCAAACATACTACCATGTTGACGACACTAAGGAGACACTTATAACATCTCATATGCTTGATTTGAAGGAGGAGAACTGGTTTACTGAAGTCAAATAACTCTTGACACCTGAAAGGAGCCTTGAAACAAAGGTTTTGAGGGAGAGCGCTCCCCTACTTCATCCCTATAAGTGTTGGCTCTCCCCTACAATGCTTCAGGGAGCGTTATAACGCTCCCTAGCCCCCTCTGAAGGAGCTCTGCTCATCTTGAAGGGGTTGGCGCTCCCCTAAATCTTACCAGGGAGCGCTAGTGTGCTCTGATGCCCCTTCTAAGGGAGTGCTACCTAATCTGAGGCAGTAGTTGGCCCATTGAGGAGAATAAGGGGAGGATCTTTCGAGATTAGGAGGTAGTTGTGCTCGAATTCTTGGTTTCATCAAGAGATCCCTGATCTAAGGAGAAGGTTCCCAACTTGTTCTAAATATAACTCAAGAGGTTAAGCTCCTCTTAACCTATATAAACAGGCTCTATGATGGTGGAAAGGGGGAATTACACCAAACTTATGATCTCATAAGTGGTGTTGGAGCTGATTAGGGGGAAGAACTGAAGTTATGAAACTTATGATCTTGGACAAAACTTACAGTCAGCCAAAGGAGAGTGATCAGTGAAGCTGTTGTTATCCAAGGTCGTGGAGCTTTCAGGCAAGGGTTAGATGAAGGGGACTTGACGAAGCTATCGCATTCACATCTACGATTGTAAGTATTGTTGTCGTTATTCTCATCAATAAAACACGCTTGGCCTGTTTCTATCTAGTTTGTGTCTAATGTCACATGAACTTATCATTAATTGATAGATCTATTTTCAAGCTAATATCAATAGAGTAGGAAGTGGTCGTATCTTGTTTTGTCCACAGAACTCAGTGAGGAGCAAAAGGATTGGAGCACGACTCGGAGCATGCAGGGACAAACGTCGATAAAAGGTACTTCTATCATCCTTCCTTCTCATGTGTTATTTTAGATAGATTTGAAAGGAAGTCAGTGTCCATGTTAATTATTTTCTGTCTAGATTTAAGGTCAATCTCTTAGAGGCGATCTACCTATCCATAGGGAGATTTTCCTACAACAGTAACTCATAGAATTCTTTTGTCTTCCTTTCATAATAGCTTTCAAAAAGGTATTGTTTCTTAAAATACTTCTTAAAGTCAGACCATTCCAACTGTTTCTCCTTTAGGCCCTTGGCAAATTTCAGGAATGCTGGCCTTACCCTTCAGATTGTAGATGGCCATTCTGACCTTCATGTTGCTAGAATAGTTGTAGATTTGGAAGTATTTTTTGATGTCCAACAACCATGCCTCGGCTTATTCTCCTGTCCTGGATTCTCCATCAAAAGTAGTTGGTTTAATCTTTTTAAATTCTCCTTCAAGGTGGTCTGCTTGTTTTCTTTTTCTATTTGGTATGGTTTTGTCTTTAGCTGAATGTGTCCCTTCAGACAAACTGTCTCCTTTTTTTGTTTTCACATCAGAATTCTTGGAGACCCTTTTTTTGACCTCATCCTCATGATTAACATCTTTTGGGATTTTCTTGGTTACTATACTACGTAGCAGGACTTCATTTATCTCTTGTTGTTCCTGCTGTGACTTCTTCAATTTTTCATTGTCGGCCTTGAAAACCTGGTGTTCAACAATAAGGTTCCTCATTGTTTCCAACATCTCCGTGGATGAACTTCCATCACTATTCTGTCTCAGATCTTCAGGAGGTCCTTGTTGCAGATTCCCTTCCATCTTGATTTTGCATCTTCTTGAGCTACCATTATTGAACACAAAACAAAAAAGCTTTTTGTTTGTAATCCACAAGATTTATTAGTTTTTCATAAATCGGAATATATACTAAAAAAATAATGTGGCCTTGCTCAGGCCCAATTTTGTAACTTTGGCTCTGATACCATATGTAATGTACCTCAAAAATCACCATAATTTTTTTTTTATTTGTACATTTATCCTTGAAAAGTTTCAAGATCTCAAGAAAGTAAGATTTCTATTAGAAGGCTTGAGTCTGAAGGTTTGTTAGAGTCCTTATTGTCGTCGATTGTCCTTACCATTCAAATTAAGTTTCTAATCGACAATATAATGAGTATTTACTCATCACTTCAATGTTTAATTAAGACACTAAAATTATAATTACTCTCTTATCTGTTAGTACCTATAACACTACCACAATCTTAACAATACAAGCAACTTTGGGGTTTTATGACCAAAACCCTACATAAAAATATTACCCTATGTTTGCAATAAAATCGACTTGTAATATGGTATGTTACTTCCATACCTCTATCCAGGATGAAGATTCTCCAACATTCTTCTACCAGTCCCTTCATTATATTATTAGAGTTGTTCCCATAACAATACGTTTTCTTCTAGGTTCCTATAGTTTGTGAAACATAACAGAGGTCAATCAGGTTTCAATGATTATAAATGCCAAACATAAAATGAAACAAAGGGGTCACGTCATTTTCCAAAAAACATGAAAATGCGGAAAGACTGTGGACCCAGTACTTCAAGGTTTCAGAGTTCAGGATTTCACGTTTGGAAGTGTCAAACATTAACACACCACAACCTCCGAAAGGTGAAAAAGGAAAGTGGAACCCGCCCATCGGGGTTTCTGGGTTCGGGACTTCATGAGTTCAAGTACCCAAACAACAACATATACAAACTTCCAAAATTGCGAAAAGTGACCAGCGTATCAGGATTTTGGGGTTCGGGATTTCGCGAGTACAAAGTCTAACATCCACACACCACAATTCCCAAAATCATGAAAAAGGTGAGTGGGATCAACACTTTAGAGTTTCAAGGTTTGGGACTTCGTGAGTCCAAGTGCCCCAACATCTCATGTAACAAACCTCCAAAATGCGAAAAGAGAGAAGGTCGGACTAGCGCTTCAGGGTTTTAGGGTTTGGAACTTCGTGAGTTCAAGTGCCCCAAACAACAACATAAAAAAACTTTCGAAAAGAGAAAAGGAAAGGTGAGACCCGCATTTCGGGATTTCAGGGTTCGAAACTTTGTGAGTTCCGGTGCTCAACATCAATATAAATAAATTACCGAAAATCGAAAAGGAAAGGTGAGACCCACATTTCGCAATTTCGGGGTTCAGAACTTTGCAAGTTTCGGTGTTCAACATCAATATAAATAAATTTCCAAAAATGTGAAAAGGGAAAGGTGAGACCTGCATTTCAGGATTTCGGGGTTTGAGGTTTCACAGTTTTCATAGCCAAACATCCAACATACAACAATTCTCGAATTAAAAAAAAGAAAGGAACTAACATTTCAGGATTTCAGGGTTTGGGATTTTGGGATTCGGGTTTTCGGGGTTTCAAATGCCAAACAACAGCACATGACAATTCCTGAATTCTGAAAGGTGAAAGGGTGTGGGACCAACTCTTCGAGATTTTAGGATTTGGGGTTTTTAGGTTTTCAAATGCCAAACAACAACGCACAACAATTCTCGAATTCTGAAAGGTGAAAGGGTGTGGGACCAAGACTTCGGGATTTCGGGATTCAGGGTTTCGGGGTTTCAAATGAAAAACAATAGTACACAACAATTCCTGAACTCTGAAAGGTGAAAGGGTGTGGGATCAACACTTCAGGATTTCGGGAGTTAGGGTTTCGGGGTTTGGAAAAACAAGGGAACTTCGCAAAAAAAAAAAACCCAGCAAGTCCCGAATGTCAAAATTCACATTATTTTCATAATTCTAAGATTTTTTTTCCTTGTACTGGTATTCTTATTTTTATTCTATGAAACAATAGGTGTAGAAGGATTCAATATCCGTTTACTTCATAAAATTTTGAAATCTTAAAGACTTAAGAATTTTACATGAACAGAAGGGTACAAAAGGATAAACATTTTCTGTAAGGGAAATCTTGAAATTCGTCATAGACCTCGACTAAGGAAAGGGTAGCCCATTCTCAAATGAAAAGAAACAAGGAAAGAAAAAAATCCTCCGAAAGGTGTCGATTCTCAAGATTGTTTTAGCATTCGAAAAAAAACAAATAGGGGTTTCCAAAATTCTTTAACTTCTGAATTTTGTCATTCTATACACATCTAGTATATTGGTTGCATATTGTTAGAGCATATTGTTAGATACATAGCATCGGGAAAAAAATTTGAACAGAAAGTGGGAAGAAATTGTTATAGATCCGATTTAATCAGATACAATACACCAGATGAAAAAGAAATCATATAGACAGAGAATGTAACTTATTACAGTTCAGATTCAGTCGATACATAACATCAAAAGACATAGCCATTCATAATAGAGAGGGATAAATTAACATATCTGAATCCAATCCGTGGGAAGACAAAAGGAACAACCACATTCCTCCCAACCATAGAACAGGGCAGCCAAATTCACTTTCCTGATTCGCCCCCTAGTCTGACCATGAATCCATGAGGGCGAACTTGGAAACTCCTCCTCAACAATGTCCTTCAATTCCAATAGTTATCCTCTTGCCTCACACTTACTTAACAGTGATCATAATAGCAAGTTTATTCTGTTTCAACAAGCTCCTCTTGCCTCACACTCAATCCACAGTGTTCATAACAACAAGAGAGCTCAAAAATCCTTTCCCAGCATACTTGGTAGCAACCTGCCTCCTCGCATATGCTATTTATCCATTTTTTTTTTCCCAGGTCTTTTCCCTCCTTTGGGGAATTTTTGAAGCTTTCTTAATCCCTGATATTCAAAGGCTACCAATGGCCAAATCTCTGATTTTCCACTTGTAATCATCAGCCCAGAGGCAGTTCCAACTTGTTCCCCACTCATGGAGTCATGGTCAGCTGATTTTTTAACATGGTTGTTCCATTTGTCCTCCTACAATTAATATAAATATTCTTTTGTGATAAAAGTGTCATAGTCAAATAGTTAGTTGAGTCCAAATAGATCTCTTCCCAACAATCACAATAATTAAATACAATTATTAAATTCTAAATTTAGAATTTCCATAAATGGCAAAAAAATTCCAGATTCAAATTTGCCAAAAACGGAAATAAATTTCCAGCACACAAAAATAAAAATATTTATTTTTGGGGGATGTCACAAGAGAGACAAGGGAATGATGTATGAGTGCAGTGCACATATTTTTTAATGGATGATTCTTAATAATATAATAATAATTCGGTTGTTGTGGACATATCCCATCTTGAGTGAACCACGTTAAATATGGTGTCTCTATGTCATAATGTGTTTGTTGTTTTGTTTATTGAGTGCATATGATATATGTTTGTTATTCTGAATATGTTTCATGTTATTATGTTTCTTTTCACATGATATAAGGTATAATGAATGAATGTTAAGTATAATGGTTATGAGGACTTCCCTTCATGACTGTGCAAACCTAGTTCCTACAGTCCCCATAGGTAGCTCAGGTGAGACTTCACCCACTTGCGGGTGATGCCAAAAGGGATGGTATATGAGGGTTTTGTTGGTGAATTCATGTTGAAACATGGGTCTACCCACTACATGCCAACAACATAACCCATATCAAATTCCATAAGTTGGAGCTTTTTCACTGTGGGGATCCTCAGGATAAAATTATTTATCAATTGTAATAGCATTTACATCATCTTCTGGTGCAGTCTGCATAAATTTTAACTCCACTTTGTCCTATGGATAATTATTTTAATGGTCACCTTGTCAGAGAACAAACTCTGCCAATATCTATCACAATATCATGATAGACACTATTAGTTTTTTCATTTTAACATGAATGTTGGTATTCAAACAATGCTAGAGATTCATAAAATAAAACACTGTAAGGATATATCTAGCATAAAATGAGAGTAAAAAAACTCAAGTGTGAATATATTAATAAGATACACTCATCTCCCCTCCACTAAATAAAAATAGTATACTGTATTCATCCATCAACTATTTATTATTGGGTAAATTAGTAGATGTGGAAATGAACTAATCCCCGTAGATCCACCTGGATCTAGAACAAAACGAGACGGAACAAAATGCTTTCCCTAAGTTCTGATCATTGAGTTTACTACCAAAGGAGGAATAGATAACATACCTTATGAATTGATTCCTTAAATATTTTTCATCCCTGCTTCACTCCAGTTATCTTATGGAATCCGATCTGCGATAACACAAACCAACCAACGTGAAAGAAGCAATAGTAGAATTCAATGACAACCTAAACATGTGATCAAGGAATCATGTAATAAAATACTAATCATTTTATGGGAAAGAGACGTGCCACTGTGTTAGAACCCTACATAATAGGGAATCAATGTTTTGAATAATATTTATCTTTTTCAGGCATATGTGTTTTCTCATGATGCATGGCAAAGGCGGCAGAAAGCGCTCGACACTCACCAAGCATAAAATGAGTACATGCGTGTGAGATTCAAAGCGAGTTCCGATGCATTTTTAGCCAAAAATTGTGAAGTGGTTTGAAATGGAAAAATTTGACTCTTGTGGGTCAAATGTAAAGTTGGGTTTATTAGCCTAATTTGGGTTTTTATAATTTATTTTTGATGAATTTAGCAAAAAATTGGCCCCTCAGCCCTTTGCCTGTATGCAGAGTTTTATGAAAAAATTGACAAATATTTTTTTCCAAAAAATAATATTGGCCTAGGGCCAACCTCCGAATGCTCGACACCAAGGATAAGTTCCATTTCATGCACCAACAACAAACACACAAGCTAGTGCCAACACCAAACTCCAAAGCCCAAGCCTTGGGCTCACTTCATCGAAACACTTTGCAACTATTGGCATATATCAATACCCAAGTGTATTCTCTTCTTGTGAATGTGAGATATTTCCCATAGAAAGTCGAAAAATATATAAAACACAACTTCTAAACCCTATGCCAGGTGTTGAACCAGATTAAAGGTGTCAAATGCAAGGAAGCACGCAGGCATAGAAGGTTATGAGGTGTCAAGGGATACCATCGGGACACATCCGATTAAAGCTCTGGAATCGTTAAATCCCCATGCGCAGACAGTCAAGCAGTCATCTCAACAACTTTCTCCATTATCAGTCAATGCTCAGCACTGAGTTGCTTTCCTCGAGTGAAGATTGTTCACACCTCCAATCAAATGTGTGGGAAAATATACATTCCAGAAGTAAACTGGATTCTCATGTGTCTATGCCTTGCAGTTACCATTGGTTTCCAAGTTACGAATATGATCGGCCATGCCTATGGATTAGCTGTTATAATTGTGATGTTTGTTACAACTTGCTTGATGTATTTGGTGATCATCATTGTATGGTAGAAGAATATTCTTGTAGATTTTTCCTTTTTGGTAATTTTTGGATCTATTGAACTCCTGTATATCTCAATATGTCTGATCAAAGTTCTTGAAAGGGGGATGGGTTCCTTTAGTACTCTCCTTAATCTTTATGGCAATCATGAATGTTTGGCATTATGGAATGTCAAAGAAGTATGAATTTGATTCCCAGAACAAGGTTTCAATGAAAAGGATATTAAGTTTAGGGCCAAGTCTTGGGGTGGTGCGTGTGCCTGGAATTGGGCTTATTTACACTGATCTAGTAACAGGAGTGCCTGCTATCTTTGGTCATTTTGTTACAAATTTACCAGCCTTTCACAGGGTGCTTATGTTTGTGTGCATTAAAACAGTTCACGTTTCGTATGTCTCATCCGAAGAACGTTACCTGATAGGAAAAATAGGTCCGAAGGAATACCGGATGTTCAGGTGCATAGTGAGGTATGGTTACCAGGATGTTCATCAAGAGAACTATAACTTCGAGAATCAATTAGTTCAAAACATTAGAAAATTTATACAGAAGGACAATGGATATGATTCTCTTGATTATAGCACTGAAATGTGTAGCACTGCTAGGATGGAAGTATTTAGTACATCAACCGATTCTGAAATGAAGATAGTTCTTTCAGATCAGGAGGAGAACGAACTATCCCCAGTGCACAAGTTTCATGTCAGATCATCTGAAGTAGATGATTTTACACCAAGGAAAGAGGAAGTCAGGGTTGAGCTACTCAAGAGCGCTAATTTAGATCCACGAGTGAGAGAAGAGATTATAAATCTTGTTGAAGCCAAGGAAGCACGTGTTGCATACATGTTAGGACACTCACATGTGAAAGCCAAAAAATCATCCTCCATATTGAAGAAATTTGACATTAATATTGCTTACACTTTTCTCCGTAAGAACAAAAGAGGTCCTGATGTTTCTTTCAGCATTCCCCACATTTCTCTCATCGAGGTGGGGATGATCTACTATGTTTGAACAAAAGCAAAGCCCTTTGGATTTCTTGGCTGGTGACCATCAAGGGCTGTAACTTTTATTGAAAACCATGACACTGGGTCAAAACAGGCTCATTGGCCTTTTCCAAGTGATCATATTATGGAGTATCGAAGGACTGTCTTTGCCTATTATTGACCAGGACTGCAACATTTCATGTCTTCGTGGAAGTTTCTATCTCAAAGGGATGAATTTCGGTTAATTATCAGGATTGTTAATTTGTCAACAGCCACTCATCTTGTCAGAGACCCTTTAGCTATGGGACCACATTGAATCCAACATAGATCTGTACATGGCATCTTTAGAATCATCAAAACCAGTTGATGTAAATGATCAAGAAAAAGTTAGTTCTAAGGAGTGAGTGAAAAGGAGCTCTAAGAAACAAAATAAAAGGAATGCTGATGCAGAAACAAAGTCTAAAGGTGACAATGGAGCATCAATTTCAGTTTTGACTCACTCAGAGGCCAATGAACGACCTATTAAGTCCCATGAAACTCGGCGAAGAAGGGATTGGAACCCTTCTGATCATAAAGCATTAAGAGAAACAAAGGAAACACCAAGACAACAAACTAAGTATGACGAAAGAGCCGACTCTAGAGCAGTTCAAAATTCTCAGTTTAAAGGAAAATCATTTTCAAAGAGACCGCATAGTTCGTTTGGAAACTTATTTTATAATTTGTTTTCTAGTTGAAGATAGCCATAGACAGAAAATAGTAGACTGGATTCATACTATCAGCGGCTCATACATATGGCAAACAGGGAGTTCATTTACAGAGGACACCTGGAAGTTAGATCACAAGTGGCATAGTTTTCCTGTATTTCAGGCAGTAGTTGGAGCATCGATTCTCCAGCTGCTAGCAAATCCTAACAACCTTCAGCGAATTCGAGACAACCAAAGAAAACTGTTACCAAATTTAGTTTCCATTTAAATTACTGGTGGTTTGTTTTAGGGGATGATGTACAGATGTCATGCATGATTGTAACTAGTTTTCTATTGTTAGAAAGCATAGTTATGGGCTCGAGTATGGGAGGACTGGGAGTTTTTATTATTTATACACATGTAAAAGGTAGAAAAGGGGTTTAACTGGGCTGAGAGGAGAGGGTTTAGACCTGTGTGAGAGGTTTCGACCTGAATTTTTAATTTTCTTTCCTGGAGCTGAGGGCTGTGCTTGGCCAGAAAACTTCTTTCTGTAATTTTAAATGATCAATCAGTGATGGACATGTTATTTTTTCTACAGGATTCTTGTATGGATGTATTGGTGGCATTTTTTCTCTGTTAAAGTATTTTCCTGTCCTCTTTCCACTTGTTTTTCAATTCTTATTGTTAGAAGAAAGTACACAGAGCAGAATTTATTGGAAAATACTCTGCATCTATCCTTTTGATAATCTTTATGTTATTCATCTAAAAAGCTCAGTTAAGGAATTCTTAGCTGCTCCTTTGCTTGGCTTTTTCCTCCCCTATTTCTTCCTCAAATCGACATCATCAAAACTTATTTCAATCCAATATTTCCGCTACCTTTCCCTGTGTAAGAGCTTTGTCCATATATGAGAATGAAACACATGTTAAAACGCAGACCCCATTTGCCTAATGGCCCTCCTTGCTGTCCCAAAACGACCATTTAAAAGCCCCAACCCCATACTTTCATTACTTTATAGCTAGCCTAACATCTGTCCTATTCCATACTAAGTTAATTCAGAAAGAGAGATCCCTCTCTGAGTCTTGGAGGGATAGATCCAAGACTCGAAGTGGTTCAAGGTTACCTCCGTGATTGCCTCCGCAACCTTAGGCAAATTATAGAGCACTAAAATTTTTGGCGACTTCGCTGGGGAATTTATCCAGAGGTGCACTTCAAGTTCAGTTTTGACTTCTGATGGTGAACAGAAGCCAAACACAGGATGGTTTTACCATTCACCTGGTGACTCCATTGTTCAAGATCCCGAGTTTCAAAGTTCACAAGCAAATTCACTACTGAAGAATCCATATTTCAAAGCCTTGATGATGCTTCAAGATGACAAGGTATGTGGAAAATCCTATATATTGTGAAGCTATAAAAGATTTCATGGATGAGTTAGTAGATTTTCAAATTGATGAAGTTCCATTAACAACCATGTATCATTGTTGGAAATCAAATTTTTTTCTCATGAAATTAAAATTTGTGTTCTCAAGTTGTTTGTTGAAAGACTTAAAAAGGATATTGAGCTTTTGAATACTCAAGTTCAGTCTTACAGTTTCCAACATCCAAAACAATTTTATGAGAATCTTACGTCTCCAAAACCAAAGGATATTGTATCATCTTTCAATTTTCTGATTGATGAATATTTTGTTTGCAAGCATAAGTCAGAAATTGAACAGTTTCAATCATGGTCTAATATTGAGGACACGAATGGGAAAATTATCCATGTTAAAATGCTAAAGGAATACCTAGAGAATCAACAAATAGATCATATATTTATTGACCCGGTTGCAAATTATATGGAGCTCCTTTTCAGTATAACTGTTCAAACATGTTTTTTCTGCAAGGACCGGAGCCATCATCAGTTTCCAGTACATATTTCAGCCTTGATTTTTGTCAAGCATGATGAGGAAGCCCAATCAGGGGATCAACTGTTGGGTTGGCTTCATTGGCAATTTTTCATTACCTGATTGAAGCAGTAACTGTTAGCAAAGTAGGGTAGGTAGGAATGTGCCAATAAGCTCATCAAGATGAGCACCTTATTTTTTGTCTCTTCATAGTTTATTTTCATTTTACAGTTTGGGGGCAGCCCAATGATCAGCTGGTCGGAGAAATTCAGAGTTCAGCGATTCTAGACACCTCCTTCGGAGCTATCTTCCCCAGGTGGAGCCTATGTTAGAACCCTATATAATAGGGAATCAGTGTTCTGAATAATATTTATCTTTTTCAGGCATATGTGTTTTCTCATGATGCATGGCGAAGGCAGCAGAAAGAGCTCGACACTCACCAAGCATAAAATAAGTACATGCGCGAGAGCTTCAAAGCGAGTTCCAATGCATTTTTAGCCAAAAATTGTGAAGTGGTTTGAAATGGAAAAATTTGACTCTTGTGGGTCAAATGTAAAGTTGGGTTTATTAGCCTAATTTGGGTTTTTATAATTTATGTTTGGTGAATTTAGCAAAAAATTGGGCCCTTGGCCCTTTCCCTGTATGCAGAGTTTTATGAAAAAATTAACAAATATTTTTTTCCAAAAAATAATATTTCACTAGGGCCAACCTCCGAATGCTCTACACCAAGGATAAGTTCCATTTCATGCACCAACAACAAACACACAAGCCAGTGCCAACACCAAACTCTAAAGCCAAATCCTTGGGCTCACTTCATTGAAACACTTTGAAGCTATTGGCATATATCAATACCCATGTGTATTCTCTTCTCGTGAATGTGGGATATCGCCCACAGAAAGTCAAAAAATATATAAAACACAACTTCTAAACCCTATGCCAGGTGTTGAACCAGATTAAAGGTGTCAAACGCAAGGAAGCATGCAGGCATAGAAGGTTATGAGGTGTCAAGGGATACCATCAGGCCACATCCGGTTAAAGCTCTGGAATCGTTAAATCCCCATGCGCAGACAGTCAAGCAGTCATCTCAGCAACTTTCTCCATTATCAGTCAACACTCAGCACTGAGTTGCTTTCCTTGAGTGAATATTGTTCACACCTCCAATCAAATGTATGGAAAAATATACATTCCAGAAGTAAACTAGATTCTCATGTGTCTATGCCTTGCAGTTACAATTGGTTTCTAAGTTACGAATATGATCGGCCATGCCTATGGATTAGTTGTTATAACTGTGATGTTTGTTACAACTTGCTTGATGTATTTGGTGATCATCATTGTATGGCATAATAATATTCTTGTAGCTTTTTCCTTTTTGGTAATTTTTGGATCTATTGAACTCCTGTATATCTCAATATGTCTGATCAAAGTTCTTGAAAGGGGGATGGGTTCCTTTAGTACTCTCCTTAATCTTTATGGAAATCATGAATATTTGGCATTATGGAACGTCAAAGAAGTATGAATTTGATTCCCAGAACAAGGTTTCAATGAAAAGGATATTAATTTTAGGGACGAATCTTGGGGTGGTGCATGTGCCTGGAATTGGGCTTATTTACACTGATCTAGTAACATGAGTGCCTACTATCTTTGGTCATATTTTTACAAATTTACCAGCCTTTCACAGGGTGCTTGTGTTTGTGTGCATCAAAATAGTTCAAGTTCCGTATGTCTCATCCGAAGAACGTTACCTGATAGGCAGAACAGGTCCGAAGGAATACTGGATGTTCAGGTGCATAGTGAGGTATGGTTACCAGGATGTTCATTAAGAGAACTATGACTTCGAGAATCAGTTAGTTCAAAACATTAGCAAATTTATACAAAAGGACAATGGAGATGATTCTCTTGATTATAGCATTGAAATGTGTAGCACTACTAGGATGGCAGTATTCAGTACATCAACCGATTCTGAAATGAAGATAGTTCTTTCAGATCAGGAGGAGAACGAACTATCCCCAGTGCACAAGTTTCATGTCAAATCATCTGAAGTAGAAGCTTTTACACCAAGGAAAGAGGAAGTCAGGTTTGAGCTACTCAAGAGCCCTGATTTAGATCCACGAGTGAGAGAAGATCTTATAGAGCTTGTTGAAGACAAGGAAGTAGGTGTTTCATACATGTTAGGACACTCACATGTGAAAGACAAAAAGTCATCCTCCATATTGAAGAAATTTTCCATTGATATTGCTTACACTTTTCTCCGTAAGAACAATAGAGGTCTTGATGTTGCTTTCAACATTCCCCACATTTCTCTCATCGATGTGGGGATGATCTACTATGTTTGAACAAAAGCAAATCCATCTAGAGTGCTTGGCTAGTGACCATCAAGGGCTGTAACTTTTATTGAAAACCATGACACTGGGTCAACACGGGCTCATTGGCCTTTTCCAAGTGATCATATTATGGAGTATCGAAGGACTGTCTTTGCCTTTTATTGACCAGGACTGCAACATTTCATGTCTTTGTGCAAGTTTCTATCTCAAAGGGATGAATTTCGGTTAATTATCAGGATTGCTAATTTGTCAACAACCACTCATCTTGTCAGAGACCCTTTAGCTATGGGACCACATTGCATCCAACATAAATCTGTACATGGAATCTTTAGAATCATCAGAACTAGTTGATGTAAATGAGCAAGCAAAAGTTAGTTCTGAGGAGCGAGTGAAAAGGAGCTCTGAGAAACAGACTAAAAGGAATGTTGATGTAGAAACAAAGTCTAAAGGTGACAATGGAGCATCAGTTTCAGTTTTGACTCACTCAAAGGCCAATGAACGACCTATTAAGTCCCATGAAACTCAGCAAAGAAGGGATTGGAACCCTTCTGATCATAAAGCATTAAGAGAAACAAAGGAAACACCAAGACAACAAACTAATTATGACGAAAGAGCCGACTCGAGAGCAGTTCAAAATTCTCAGTTTAAAGGAAAATCATTGTCAAAGAGACCACATAGTTCGTTTGGAAACTTATTTTATAATTTGTTTTCTAGTTGAAGATAGCCATAGACAGAAAATAGTAGACTAGATTCATACTATCAGTGGCTCATACATATGGAAAACAGGGAGTTCATTTACAGAGGACACCTGGCAGTTAGATCACAAGTGGCATAGTTTTCCTATATTTCAGGGAGTAGTTGGAGCATCGATTCTCCAGCTGCTAGCAAATCCTAACAACCTTCAGCGAATTCGGGACAACCAAAGCAAACTGTTACCAAATTTAGTTTCCATTTAAATTACTGGTGGTTTGTTTTAGGGGACGATGTACAGATGTCATGCATGATTGTAACTGCTTTTCTATTGTTAGAAAGTAGAGTTATGGGCTCGAGTATGGGAGGACTGAGAGTTTTTATTATTTATACACATGTAAAAGGAAGAAAGGGGGTTCGACTGGGCTGAGAGGAGAGGGTTTAGACTTGTGTGAGAGGTTTCGACCTGAATTTTTAATTTTCTTTCCTGGAGCTGAGGGTTGTGCTTGGCCAAAAAACTTCTTTCTGTAATTTTAAATGATCAATCAGTGATGGACATGCTATTTTTTCTACAGGATTCTTATGTGGATGTATTGGTGGCGTTTTTTCTCTGTTAAAGTATTTTCCTGTCATCTTTCCACTTGTTTTTCAATTCTTATTGTCATAAGAAAGTACACAGAGAAAAATTTATTGGCAAATACTCTGCATCTATCCTTTTGATAATATTTATGTTATTCATCTAAAAATCTTAGTTAAGGAATTCTTAGTTGCTCCTTTTCTTGGCTTTTTCCTCCCCTATTTCTTCCTCAAGTCGACATCATCAAAACTTATTTTGATCCAATATTTCCGCTACCTTGCCCTGTGTAAGAGATTTTTCCAAATCTGAGAATGAAACACATGTTAAAGTGCAGACCCCATTTGCCCAATGGCCCTCCTTGCTGTCCTAAAATGACCATTTAAAAACCCCAACCCCATACTTTCATTACTTTATAGATAGCCTAACATATGTCCTATTCCATACTAAGTTAATTTAGAAAGAGAGATCCCTCTCTGAGTCTTGGAGGGCTAGATCCAAGACTCGAAGTGGTTCGAGGTTACCTCCGTGATTGCCTCTGTAGCCTTAGGCAAATTACAGAGCACTAACACATTGTATTATATTAATGAAAAGTAGAATATACAACCGAATTTCCTTGATGTTGCAAGTTCCCTTTTAGCGGTCCTTCCTTCCAACACACACATACCCTTGTTATGAAATTCACATGAAGATAATCCACAAACAAATTGATAGACAAATGGAGGCCTCAAGTGTCACTAGGAACATGATTCTTCACACAGTCTTCAGCCTATTCTTTCATCAATTCTCTGTTTAATCTTACTTAACCTTTTCCATGAGAAGCCCATGATTATGTAGGAGAAGGTGAAGTGGTTAAATGGATGAGTATGATCCCACCAAATCAGAGAAACCAGTAGGATCACAACCATACAGACGCCACCTCACATTCTAGAAGATTCCCCTTCTAGAAACTTTGTGAAACCTCTTTCCTCTTTTAGCTTTGGAACGCCACCACACCCTACCTGTATAGTAGCCCGTGGAAATCCCGCAAGCCAGCTATAGAGTAGCCTATAGAAATCATAGATTTCTACACTGTGTAATATATGAAGCCTACAGACCCTTTCTACAAAGTAGCCTTGTAGAGGAGGAAAGAAGTTTCTTTTCTTAGGCAAAAAGTCATGTTGGGAGCATGAACACATGTTTGTGAAATTATCACTAGGGTTACCAAAATAATGTATAACACTATTAAATATGAAGGATCACCAATATCATATATTACACTACATAAATAGAGTATGGAACTCACTTCAACCCAATAAATGGTAACATGTAGAAGAAACCAACTCTTGCTTCAACCATTCAGCTAGCCTGTGGCATTGATTTCCTAAATGTAAGAGGCAAACGGTTGAGCCTACAGTAGATCTAATTTCATGAAATGATCCATTAACACTAAAGTGAGCTCTATTATATATAGAAATCCAATTTATACTCATCCACCTACAACTAAAAAACAAATATTATTATTTACATGCTAAGAACCAAATAAAAGATCCAACATAAACATAATTGAAAGAATTAAAAAATTGAAGTGGGATCAATATCTTGGGTTGAGTGGCTTCACAGATAGAGAAATACTAAATGAACATAGAATCTAACCACTAACCTAGAATATAGACCAATCAATGCAAAAAATACAAGTTTTATTGATAGTAATGGCTTATCAGAAGTACAAATGTTAATAAACGCTTATCTCTTCCCCCCAAAAAAAGATGTGACACTTGAATTATATCTCATAATATTTAGTTGGTGCTAGAAAATTTCTCATAAGGAGATATTTTGTATTAAATATCCTACAGTGATTGCTCATAGGAAGGTTAGATAAAAAAGATTTTATATTGCAACAAGATTCAACTTTGTGTTGATTTCCAACCTCCCTTCAAAGAAAAATGGAGTGAAAGATCAAATATTCTTAGTACTTCCCTTAACAATTTCCTTAATACATGAGTAAATTATCACAAATTGGTTACAAGGAATCACACATAAAAGACACATCATAAATTTAAAATAAGATTCTCAAAGACTGTCGATCCCCCATTGAATTTTCTACTCCTTGTAGAGGGGGTGAACAGCTTGGTCCCTTCTTTAGAACTGCCACAAAGTATTTTGAAAACACACATTGATTTTTCACTTCTATTTAACCTCTATTTCATCTTCTTAATATGATCAATATCTTTCTTATTCATGTTATTCTTCTTCTTCCACATTTTCCTCCTTTTACTCCCCTAAAGCTTCTTTGTGTTCCTCATCTTCATCCTTATTTTATCCTTCTACAATGGAGGTTGGTTTTCCTTGGGCAATGGATCAAATTTACTATTAGGTTGAGTTGGTTTTGGATTAATGATCTGGATTTAGGAGTGGAATGAACCGATTAATAGACTGAATACAATAAACACAAAGATAGAAAGAATAACACAAATATCCAGTGAACAATATCTTCTATTAAATAATGAAATAGGTTGAAACTGTAAAACTGCAAAATTGAAACTTGCTCGAATGGTGGTAGCTATCTCTGAGAAGAGACGTGGATGCTACATGCATCCATTTGAGAAGAATGTATTACAATGAGGCTCCATAGGCCCTTTTCATATTACTCATGAATGTCAAAACGCTAGACATCCAAAAACCTAACCCTAGAAGGTGAAACGGCAAAAGTCATGTGGGCCATATGGGTAAGTTGGTGTAATTTGGTACCTCAACTTCCTAGGGTCATAGATTTTGTATACAACCTCCATTTTAGGCATGTGATAGGAAGGGCATTTCAGAGAACTACACATTCCACCATAGTCTGATTTTGGTGAGCCAAAAAAACAATGTTTAGGGCCCCAAAACAACCCTACAAGTACAACAAGATGTGTTGACATGAAAACATGAAAAATAATCCAGTTGTATTAGGTGAGAGGCCACCTATATTCACCTGGAGATGTGTGAGGCTTCAGATAGCCCCTGAAGTGTAGAAATTATAATTATAAATAAGTACAGAAAGACGTGCTGATAAAAAATGGACACGATGAGCCAGTTGGAATAGGTGGGTGGCCACCAATATCAACCTGGATCAATCCTCCCCACTTAGGAAGTAATGGTATCCATTGCGTTGATTTCCCCCATCAAGTGAGGAAACTTTTTCCAGATTCGGCCCTAGGTGAGCCACTTTCCTTGGTGTATGAATTTCCCTGCCTTGACAACCTGATAAAGATGGATCCATTGCTGGTGAGTACCCTTGACCTGTGTGTCCATGTTGTGATTGGTGGGTGATTGTTACATGCATTCAAGGTTGAGATTTTTTGGTGTCATTTGTTCGATGATCTCATAGGTGTCCAATAATGGTGGAAAATATGGCCTAAGGAGGTCCACATTGAATATTGGATGCAGACCAAGGAAGGGTGGAGTGTTGATCTCAAAATCATTGCTACCCACAGACTTGGTGATAGTGTAAGGCCCATAACGGATTGGGTGAAGCTTCCTATGGGGCTCGGTGAGACACTCCTTCTGCAAATGTAACCAAACTTTTTCACCAACCTGAAACTGGTGTGGTACCCTGTGTTGATCATGGCACTACTTGCACTTAGCATTGGATTTCTGCAAAATCTCTTGGAATAGGTGGGTGGCCACCAATATCAACCTAGATCAATCCTCCCCCCTTAGGAAACAATGGTCTCGATTGCATTGATTTCCCCCATCAGGTGAGGAAAATTTTTCTAGATTTTACCCCAGGTGAACCACTTTCCTTGGTGTAGAAGTTGCCCTGCCTTGACAACCTAATAAAGATGGATCCATTGTTGGTGAGTGCCCTTGACCTGTGTGTCCATGATATGATTGGTGGGTTCTTGTTACATGCATTCAAGTTTGATATTTGTTGGTTTTATTTGTTCGATGATATTAGAGGTGTCCAATAATGGTGGAAAATATGGCCTAAGGAGGTCCACAATGAATATTGGATGCAGACCAAGGAAGGGTGGAGTGTTGATCTCAAAATAATTTCTACCCACAGACTTGGTGATAGTGTAAGGCCCATAACGGATTGGGCGAATCTTCCAATGGCGCCTGGTGAGATGCTCCTTCTGCAAATGTAACTAGACTTTATCACCAACATGAAACTGGTGTGGTACCCAGTGTTGATCGTGGCAAATCTTGCACTTAGCATTGGATTTCTGCAAAATGTGTTGAATCTGCTCAATGAATTTGGTGGCTTTGTCGATCGATGAATGATCAGGGGAAGAGTTTGTCTATGCAGTGGAAAGAGGAAATGCAACATCAATGGGTCCCAAGGGTTGGAATCCCAGGCCCACCTGAAATGGGTTGTGGCCAGTGGAACTATGGAGAGCCTTGTTGTAGTTTTGATGGACATATGAGAGACTCTCATCCCATGTATGGGGATTCTTATAATTGTACATGTGTAGGATGCACAAATCATTCAATTTACGACCTCGGATTGGCCATTGGTTTGGGGGTGGAAAGAAGTGGATTTTGTGAGCTTGGTGTCCAACAAAGACTAGAGACTCGACCAAAAGGTGTTGAGGAACCTACTGCCGCAGTCGTAGATGATGGTATGTGGTATCCCAAAGTGAAACCAAACTTGTTTGAAGAATATATTGGTAGTGTCGGCCACTGTAACATTCTTCTTATAGGCTGTGAGGATGGCCATATTCGAAAATCGATCAACGACCACAAACACACAATCATGTTTTTGCTTGGTGGATGGAAACCCAGACATGTAATCCATTAAGATGGATTCCCATGGCTTCTCAAGAATAGGAAGAGGGGTGTATAATACTTACTTATTGATGGTTGGATTGGAAAAGGAATAGGTAGTGCAATATTAGATATACTTGTTGACATCCTATCGAATTTTTGTCCATTAAAAATGTTTCTGAAGAATGACCACAATTTTCTCTATGACAAAATGTCCTGCCACTCGATTGTAGTGGGCTTCCAAAATCATTTTTGCACGCTCACTTCTAGGAATAGAGAGATGGCCTAGGTGGCATAAGAGTCCATCCTAAATGTGAAAATCAATGACAGTGGTTCTTTTACCCAAGAGTTGATATGTGGTGGCAAAGTATGGATCTTGCTGATAAAATTGGGGCCACTCTAATGCTTCACGTCCACAGGACTAGAGCATAGTGGTGAGTGTAGCCACATGAGTCCGAATGAGACAACCAATGACACGATTGGAGATACTTGTCTTATACCTGATGTTGAGATGTAATTGTTGCAGGTAGGTAGACCACTTCTGATGGTGGTCGTTCTGAAATTTCCCCTTTATCTGTATGAATTACACATGCTTGTTATTAGTGTTTATGATCACCTCTTTCCCCAGAATGTAATTTTTCCATTGATGACAAGCTTGTACAATGGAATACATTTAATTTTCATAGGTGGGGTATTTCCAGACAGTAGAGTGTATGCAATATACCAGATATAATAAATATGCAGAACATAAATAAAATGCTAGAAATGGCAAACTAATAGTAATATATCCAACATAATCTCCACAATAACGCATAAATGATATAAGAAAAACAATAGAAATAGAACTTTGATTCAGAAAGAAATATTCACAGGCCTCTTCAAGGGGGCAACCTCCAATTGAGCAGTTCTCTATTACAATAATCTCCCAGCTAGGGTTTTCATACCCTTGACCCTTATTTATACTAAATATGTCTATCAAGAGAAGCATCTAGAGGAAGATCCTTCTAGAAGCGAAAGCTTCTATTAGGTTTTCTTACATCTGCCTTATTATATTTTATTGAAAGGCCTTATTAATATTGAACTTTATTACATCCAAATATATTAATCTACCTATGTGCGGGTTAGGACCCTAACATGTCTGCCCCCTTAAAAACAACCTTGTCCTCAAGGCTTGAGATAAGGAAATTGTTGCAGAATGGTAGTTGGTTCCCAAGTGGCATCTGTTGGATTCATATCTTTCCAATGGAATAACACTTCCTTGATGGTTCATTGACGCAGGCGATGCTCACGCTGGTCCAAAACTGCTTCTAGCTCTAGCTAAATGGATCCTTCTTCATCTAGCTCAGGAAGGTTAGTTTGAATTTGGCACCAAGTTCCAATCACATTCTTTAAGCATGAAACATGGAAAACTGGATGTAGCTTCGACTGATTGGGCAGAGCTAACTGATATGTGACTTGTCCCACACGTTTGAGAACTGTATAAGGACCATAAAATTTGTGCGCTAGCTTCTGACAATGCTCGGCCTTGAGGGAAGTTTGATTGTATGGTTGTAGTCACAGAAACACATGATCCCCTTATGCAAATTGATGTCCAGAGTGACCTTGATCTGCTTGTTGCTTCATGTGATTTTGTCCCATGACCAAGTTCTCTTTAAGGGTATGAAGAATATCCTCTTGGACTGTAAGTGTTTGGTCAACCACCTGGACCTTCGAGGTACCCGATAAGTATGAGAGAACTGAAGGTGGCTTATGTCCATATACTGCTTCAAAAGGAGTCATGTGAGTAGTTGTATGGTAGGAAGTGTTGTACCACCATTTGGCTAGGGGTAGCCATTGAACCCACTGGTGTTGTTTTTCAGAAGCAAAACACCTCAGATATGTTTCCAAACACTTGTTGACAACTTTCATTTGACCATCAGTCTGGGGATGATAAGTTGTGATGAGATGCAATTGGGTGCCCTGGAGCTTAAACAGTTCTTGCCAAAAATTTCTTGTGAAATTTGGGTCACGATCAGAAATGATAGAGTGCGGCATGCCATGAATCTTTAAGACCTGGTCCATGAAAATTTGAGCCACCGTGGATGAAGTAAATGGGTGTTGAAGAGTGCAGAAATGAGAATACTTGGAAAGGCGATCCACAACCACTATTATGACTGATTTATTTCCTGATTTGGGTAAGCCAGTAATAAAGTCCATAGAGATATCCTTCCAAATAGCCAGTGGAATCGGAAGTGGTTGTAGTGTTCCCAGAGATTTGACTGTTTCTCCCTTGTTGCATTGACACACCTCACATTTAGCTAAAAAGTTACGGATGTCCTGTTTCATACCATCCCAAAAAAAACAACGTTTGACTCTGTCATATGTTTTGGTGAACCTTGAGTGCCTTGCTGTGGGTGTAGTATGAAGCTCAGAAAGTACCATGGATTTAAGCTTTGATTGTTTACTAAAATACAAACGGCCTTTGTATCGAAGCTCATCCTAGAGCCAAGAGTAGCCTGGGGGAGCCAAAGCCTTGCTCTGCAATTGCTGGATCAAATGCAAACTTTTGGGATCTTGAATCCATTCCTAGTGCACAGCTTAGAGCCAATCGGGTATAATGAAGGAAAGAGAAAAAAGAGATCCTTCCTCTTCATATTTTCAGGACAGTGCATGCGCCACTACATTGTCTTTGCCCTTCTTGTAAATGATCTCATAATCATAACCAAAGAGATTTGTCACCCATTTTTTTTTCTCCTGGGAGGAAATGCGTTGTTCCAGAAAGTACTTGAGGCTTTGATGGTCAGTCTTGATTTGGAAGCATTTCCCCAAGAGATAAGGGCACCATAGCTCAATGGCATGCAGAATAGCCAACATTTCCTTTTCAGAAATGGGTTTGCCTAGATTCCTTTCAGACAATTGCTTGCTGGTGAAGGCCAAAGGTCGACCCTCCTTCATAAGGACAACGTCAATTCCTTTCCCTGAGGCATCACATTCCAACACAAAGGTCTTTGTGAAATCAGGAAGGGCCAGAACCGGGGTCGTGCACATGGCCATCTTCAAGGTTTGAAAAGCTTGAGCAATGTATGGAGTCCAAGTGAAAGAGTTATTTTTTAGGAGAGCAGTGAGAGGTGCTGCAATCTTTCCATAGTTCTTAACAAACTTGCGATAATACCCTGTTAAGCCCAGAAATCCATGCAAGCTTTTGAGAGTCTTTGGGTGCGTCCAATCTTGCATAGCTTCAATTTTTTTCAAATCCACCCTGACGCCATCCTTTCCAACCAGATGACCCAAGTATTCTACTTATGAGGCACCAAAAGCACATTTAGACTGTTTCAGGAAAAGTTGGTTATGGGAGAGGAGATGGAGAACTTGATCCACATGAGTAAGATGGCTAGTCCAGGTTTTGCTATAGATGAGGATATCATCAAAGAAAAATAAGACAAAATGACGGAGAAAGGGATGGAAGACATGATTCATGAGGCTTTGAAAGGTGGAGGGAGCAATACAAAAGCCAAAGGGCATGACCAAAAACTCATAGTGGCCCTCATGAGTGCGAAATCTCATCTTGGGAATGTCTGCCTCTTTCATACATATCTGGTGATAGCCCAATCAAAGATCAAGTTTAGTAAAGAATTGGGTGCCACTCAATTCATCCGGGAGGTCATCAATGACAGGAATGGGAAATTTGTCTTTAATGGTCAGTTTGTTGAGGGCACGGAAGTCAGGACACATTCACCAAGAACCTTCTTTCTTCAGGACCATGACTACAGGAGAAGAGTAAGGGCTCATACTAGGGTAGATAATGCCTGCATTAAGGAGTTCCTAGACCATTTTCTCAATTTCATTTTTTTGTGAGAAGGGGTGGCGATATGGATGGATATTGGGAGGAAGGATTTCAGGTACAATGGGAATGGAATGATCATGAAAACCACTGTTATAACCCTAAATTTCACCACACGTGCTTACCTGGAATCAGGCCAACTCATATCCCTTCATTGCCAAAACATTTGTTGAACAACTCTTTTGAAATCTTCTTGTGTCAAGGCCCACGTGCCCTAACCCATTACTGCATGTGTGTGCATGCTGGCTGGATCACTACAGACTGCGTGTACCTAAAAAAGCATGAAAAAAGGAAAGTTGTCGATGGAACAAAAAGCTATGGGTCAGTTAACTAAAACTCCCATCCATGCATGGCCGGGAGTTTCAGTTAACTGACCCATAGCTTTTTGTTCTATCAACAACTTTCCTTTTTTCGTGCTTTGTTAGGTACACGCGCGTTGTAGTGATCTAGCCAGTGTGCACACGTGTGCAGTAATGGGTTAGGGCGTGTGGGTCTTGACACAAGAGGATTTCAAAAGAGTTGTTTAGAAGATGTTTTGGAAATGAAGGGATATGAGTTGGCCTGATGTCAGGTAAGCATGTGTGGTGCAATTTAGGGTTATAACAACCGCGGGAAGGAGGGAGGCCTTGGGGAGTGGAAAATACCATTTGATGTTTAGAAAGGAGAGCTTGGAGGTCATGCATAAATGGGGGTGTTTCTAATGCTTGAATGGCATGGAGTTGGGAAATGACACCAGAATGACCCTTTTTGAGCAGCTTTTCCATGCAATGGGAACCAATGACCTCAGGTGAACCAACAGTGATGTCTTGGAATTTATATTGGTGGCCTTCCTGGTTGAATTTCATGGTTAATGCCTTAAAATCCATGAGAATAGGACCCAAAGTTCTTAGCCAGTCTACACCCAACACAATGTCACAACCACCCATGTCAATAGAAAACATATGGGATTTTAGGTGGTAGTCACCGATTTGGAGATGCACATTTTCATAGTTCCCTCCACATTTGATAGAACCACCATTGGCAATCATGATTTGGAAATTATTGAAAGCATGGATGTAGCAATGAGTGGCTTGGGCAAAGCGGCGATGAATAAAATTATGGGTTCTTCTACTATCAACCTGAATGATGACCTTCTGATGCTTGATGTAACCAATTAACTTTTGGGTTTGGGGAGCGGAAAAACCAGTGAGAGCATTGAGGGAAATGATGGGTTCTACTTCGGGAGGGTCTGAGGGAGGGGTTATGTTAGTGATTTCAGGTGACTCAGACACAAGGGGAGTTTCAACATCCTCTTCTAAAATGTCCTCAGAGATGGCCATAAAAATCTTTTGTTCCTTACACTGGTGGCCTGGGAAATATTTGTCATCACAATTATAACAAAGGCCTTTGAGTTGGCATTCAACCATTTCATCCCTAGTCAATTTTTGGATTTTTAATGGGACAGAGGGAGTAGTGGGAGTGACGGGTTTAGGGCGAGGGATAAAGAAGGGTTTTCATTTTTGAGATGATACAACCTATTGTGCTTCTTTATCTCTTTTAGTAGCCTCCACCCAAGTTGAGGGTCGATCCATGAGGACATGGGCCTGAATCTCCTCCTTGAGGCCACTAATAAAACACTCTCGAAAGAAAGCATCAATCATGCCCTCTGTTCAAAAAGCCATGCATTCAAAAGAAGCTATGAAGTATTCTATTGTTCCATATTGTTTCAACTTTTTCAAACAGCCCAAATGGATGGTGTCGATGTCAAAGCATTCATAAAGCTCAATCACAAATTGGGTCCAAGAAATATACCCTTGACGGGAAGTTTTTCTCCATTGCCACCATTGCCAACATTCTTGATCTAGATGGAGAACACCATACCGGAGTTTGGCCAAGTCATCGGTAATTCCATATAAAGAGAAATAATGTTCCATTTGGGTTACCCAACCAGTGGGGTTCGAGCCATCAAATTTGGTCACGTCCACCCACGGAAGGCGTATGTCACGTTGAAAGTGATGGGACTGAAAGGTATGGGAATGGGAGGAAGTTTCGCCTTCATTCTTTGGATGTGCTTCAGAGAAATGGTCATCTGTAGGGATCTTCGGTTTGGTGCAGAGTGATGCAAAGACAGATTCAAGCTGGGTGGCCAGTTCTTGTTTGACTTCCTCCATTGAGGACTACATGGTTGTATTTATGGTAGCATTGATGGACGAATCGATGGAGGCAACAATACCACTAAGTTGTTTTACTTCTTTTTGGGTTTCTAGGAAACCAGATTGCATGGTGTTGAAGTGAGCTTCCAAGTCTTGGCTACGGGTATGGGCCATGAGGATGGGTGAACTAAAAAGGGGTGGTCGGGGTAAAAAATTTTGTCAAAAAATGATATGGATGAAAGTGATAAGGGTGGAGAGATGAATCCAATGGAATAGGTCTCAAATAATGGTGAAAAAATTTCCAGACTTATTTTTTTATTTTATTTTATTACACCTGCGGAGTTATACTCCAATCTTAAGAATACTATAGTGATGAAATCCCCAAATGCTTAACCAGAAAGAGATGTGTATTTACTTGGCAACCCGAACACAGTTGTGCGGTAATAGATCAGGTCTATTTTTAATTCATTTATGTTTCTGTCCCCGAAGGGTTAGGTATTCAAGGGTTCTATAGACAAGGGTTTGCCCTGTGTTGTAGCTCTCTAATATACGTGCGGGGTCCAACAGTAGTACTTGGCCCAATATCTCAGGGAACTAACTAAGGAGGATAGACTGTACCCTTATCCGTACTACCCGACTACCCAAGTACTAGAGAGTATCTTCCCGAGTGTTTTTCTCGGTGACACTATAGCAGTCTGGTGACCGATAGGTTTATCTAAAGAGGGCTTCAGGAAATCTAGGTTGATTCATACATAGGTGTTGTCTGCTGCACTACCACTCGAAGGGGTACCAACAGGGGTTACAAGGGTGGCCAAAAGATGTGCGCTTAAGAACCACTTGTATTTAATGCGTGTATGAATCCCTCAACTGCGGGTTTATGCACGTAATGACAGATCTCTGTGGTTTAAAGACATAGGAATACATATCTACCCTGGAAAAAAAATCCCACAATTTCTACCAAGGAAAGTGCTCTAATACCACTTGCAAGATACCAGATATAATAAATATGCAGAACATAAATAAAATGCTAGAAATAGTAGACTAACAGTAATATATCTAGCATAATCTCCACAATAACACATAAATGATATAAGAAAATCAACAAAACTAACACTTTGATTCATAAAGAAAAGTTCACAGGCCTCTTCGAGGGGGCAAACTCCAATCGAGAAGCGCTTTGTTACAATAATATCCCAGCTAGGGTTTTCATACACTCGACCCTTATTTATACTAAATATGTCTATCAAGAGAAGCATCTAGAGTAAGATCCTTCTAGAAGCGGAAGCTTCTATTAGGTCTTCTTACATCCGTCTTATTCTATTTTATTGAAAAACCTTATTAATATTGACCTTTATTACATTCGAATATATTAATCTACCTATGTGTGGGTTAGGACCCTAATAGTGTATCACTATGGTATGCCACAGTATGCCCATGCTGAGTGATAACTGCACCACAACATAGTCATATGAATCAATCTCAATCTCAAATGGTTGTTGCAGATTGGGAAAGGAGAGTACGAGAGCTGAGCACAAATGATGTTTCAGATCATCGAATGCTCATTTCTACTCCTTCCCCAATGTGAATTTGTCCCTACCACCTCCCTTTGTTACCTGGCTGAGGTACCATGCAATATGGGAGAATATCAACACGAACCATCGGTATAAATTGACTAGTCCCAAGAATCTTCGAAGCCCAGTAAGTGTGGTTGGGGCCATCCAGTCACGGATGACTTGGATATTAGCTGGATCAACGTGTACCCCATTCTCATCAACAATGTAGCCCAAGTATTGGACCATGCTCATTCCAAAAGAGCATTTTTCCAAGTTGGCATAAAGAATGTGTTGTTGTAGAGTGCTCAAAACCTAATGAATATGTTGCATGTGCTCCTCCCATGTTCTGTTGAAGATGATGATTTCATCCAAATATACTACCACAAAGGAGTTGGTGAAAGGTATAAATACATCATCCATCAACCTCATGAAAGTGGTTGGTGAATTTGTTAAGCCAAATGGCATGACTAGCCATTCATAGAGACCTTCTTTAGACTTGAAGGTTGTCTTCCAGACATCAGTTGGTTCAATAGGAACCTGGTGGTAGCTAGACTTCAGGTCAATCTTTTTGAAGAAATTTTCCCCCTTGCATTGGTCAAGAAGGTCATCAATCCTGGGAATGGGATAGCAGTTCCTGACTATGATTTTGTTTAAGACTCTGTAATCAATGCAGATTTTCCAAGTCCCATCCTTCTTTTTCACCAGTATGATCAGGCTTCCTCAATGGGAGGGTTTGGGTCTAATTTTCCCCTTCTGAAGAATTTCTTGGATCTAATGCCTGATTTCATCACTCTTCATCAGGGAGCACCGATATACTGGACCATTAGGTAGAGGTGTGTCGGGGGTTAGATCAATTGGGTGCTTGAATTGGCAGTGTGTCGTGACGCAGAGCCCCACCTTAGTAGGGTCTTTAGACCTCCCAGTCTATGAATATTCAACCCCTTTGAGACAAAATATCTCCTTGGTCCCCACTGGAACCTTCAACTCACATAAACCATAGGTCTCCTTTTACATACCCCACCTATGTGAAAAAACACTAGGCACGAGCTCCCTTCATGCGACCACCGACGGTGACCATGAGCATAAACAAAGGCACCTCGCATTTCGTGATTTTGGGACTTTTCTTTCGAGTCACCTCGACTCCTATGATTCTCAAAACCCTGAAATAAGGCTTAATGGTCCATATCTCCTCCCTTTAATCCTTCCTGATGTGACCTCCTACTGCGACCTAGGGCCCAACTTCTAAGCGCATCGGGATTTTGCATATCGAGGGTTTTTGAAGTGGCCCTCTCCCCTTCTCCCTAAATGTGAAATCGTGATGACCATTACGCCATATCGAAGGTCCTCATTTTCCATGATCCAATGCTCCAGGTTCTCCTTCATGAATCAGGATTTTGCGACTCGTGACTTCAGAAAAACAGTTTCCTCCATAGTCTTGTGACTCCCAAAATGTTGATATTTCAGAGCACCAAATCAATGACTTGCGCTCCTATGGATCTGAAGGATACCTTTTCTCCTGGACCAATGAGTATTGAAAGACACTCTGCCTTATCCTTCCCATAGATCTACTGGATCTGATGGTCCACGAAAAATTGGTATTCTCCCTTCAAGAATTCCAACCGTCCGCCGAGATTCTCGATGTCTCCTTGTCAAATGACTCAGCTTCGACTCTCTTGAGCTTGATTCCACGAGGTGACTTCAAACCTCATCCTTCCTCTGAATTTATCCAAGTCTCTACCCTTCCTGAGCTTGATCCTCACTATAAACTCAAGGATTCTAAGGAATCCTGCACACACTCCTTGCAGCTTCCACAATAACCTCTGGTTATTCAACAACTCCAACTCTGTTCACTCCTTGCGACAAAATTTCTCCAACCATTCACTTGGGTTGGAGAAGTATAAGACTCTCCTCGTCCTGCACACACCTTGCATGGCTCTATGCTATACTTTCACTCCTACTAATATAATATTAACGGTACCTCTCAGGAAGAGAAACAATTGAAACTTATACTCTCCCTCTCACAGACTTCATACATTCAACATGAAATCATGTGCATACACAACATTGAAACAAATGCATAACATAGTATATAAGCAAGTTGTAAACATACAATTCAATAGATACATATGACAACCATAATACACCAAAAAATTGGGTCAAAGAATTCCTATATTAATTCAAGTGCTTATGTACATGGTTTCTATAGCAACAACTATCTGCTCAAATAACTTCTACAATCTCTATTCTTCTCTGCCCTCCTCTGCTCTATAGCTTATACGATGAGAAAAAATAATACAATACAAATACGAGGGAGTCTTCTTGAGTTTTTCCCTCCTACAACCTTAAGTTATCTTATCAAAATTAAAGACCACAACTACTTTACATTTATTACAATAAATGTCCACAACCGGCATATGAGAGAGAACTCTCAATATCTGCATTACAATCCCCAAGACATTAAAAGAAAATATATGTTTTCAGATATTACATTAATGTGCCATCCTTTGAAATTCAAAATTATTTCAAAATGCGCATTGGTGTATATCCAGCTATCCTCCACTCGCGATTGTTGAAGATGCTCTTGCATCATACTCCTCTAGCTAAACAATTCATGGACTCCTATACATGAGCTCCTGCACTGTCTGTCCATGTTTCTAGATATCGTCTTCGCTTTCCCAACTGGAATCTTCAATCGGGTGTCCTTTCCACTTTACCAAGTATTCAAAATATGTCTTCCTTTAGTTTTTTTTACCAACTCTCTGGTCAATGATATTTTGCATTTGCATATTTTCAGCTACAGGCATCTATTTGACCCACTGAATTTCCTTATGATTCTCTTTTCCTCCTGTTTCATCTTCTCTATAAGGATACCAATATGCTATGTTGAATATGGGTGATATTCCCACATCATCTGGAAATTCTATCTCATAATCATTTTTCTCAAATTTCTGTAAAATATTACATGGCCCTATCTTTTTCATCTTCAACTTATTATATGTTCCCCTTGGGAACCATTCTTTTTTGAGATGTGACAAAACTAAATCTCCCACTTCTAATTTAAGATCTCTTCTGTGTTGATATTCTCTACACTTGTATTCCTAGTTGGAACTCTGTAATTGCTTTTTAATCTTACTGTGGAGCTCCTGCATCTCTGTTGCAAAATATTTCACTCCAACACTTCTGAACTCACTCTGCTCTAATTCTCTCAACTCAGATACTCCTCTCAGCTACATTCCATACATTATATGAAATGGGCTCTTTCCTGTACTCCTATTAGGTGATTCATTATATGAAAATTCTGCTTGTGGCATAATCTGATCCCATTAACTGTGATGTTCAACTACTAAACTCCTCAATAAGTCCCCCAAACTTCGATTTACCACCTCAGTCTATCCTCCCTCTAAGGGTGATATGATGAGCCCTATATTTTTTATCTTTAGCTTATTATATTTTCCCCTTAGGAGCCATTCTTTTCTGACATGTGCCAAAACTAAATCTCCCACTTCTAATTTAAGCTCTCTTCTGTGTTGATCTTCTCTATGCTTGTATTCCTGGTTGGAACTCTGTAATTGCTTTTTAATCTTACTGTGGAGCTCCTGCATCTCTGCTGCAAAATCTTCCGCTCCAACACTTATGAACTCACTCTTCGCTAATTATCTCAACTCATATACTTCTCTCAGCTACATTCCATACATTATATGAAATGGGCTCTTTCCTGTACTCCTATTAGGCGATTCATTATATGCAAATTCCGCTTGTGGCTGAATTTGATCCCACTGACTGTGATGTTTAGCTACTAAACTCCTCAATAAGTCCCCCAAACTTTGATTTACCAATTCAGTCTGTCCATCCCTCTAAGGGTGATATGATGAGCTAAAGGATAAATTTGTCCCCAAATTCTTCCATAGTGTCTTCCAAAAATGACCAACAAATTTGGTATCTTTTTTTGAAACAATACTCTTGGGTAAACCATGAAGTCGAACAACTTCTTTAAAAAACATATTTGCAATGTGTGTTGCATCATTAGTTTTTTGAAATGGAATGAAATATGCCATTTTGGAAAACCTATTGACTACCACAAATATGGAATCACAACCTCTCTGTGTCCTTGGAAGTACCAAGACAAAATCCATGCTTACCGCGTCCCACAGCCTCTCTGGTATTGGAAATGGTTGATACAACCCAACATTCTGTCTTTTCCCCTTTGCATGTTGGAAGATTGTACATATGTTGAAAAACATTTTGGCATATGTCCTCATTCTTGACCAATAATACAAATTTTTCAGTTGAACAAATGTTTTATCATGGCCGAAATGTCCAGCCAGTCCCCCACTATGATTTTCCTTCAAAAGGTTTTCCCTCATAGAACTCTTTGGGGTACACAACTGATTTCCTTTGAATAGAAATCTATCCTGAATTAAATATTCAATCCATTCACTTCTGTCTCTCAGAACAAGATTCTCACATGCTTCATAATCATCCTTGAAATTTGAATCATCTCTGTACATTTCCTTAAGGCTATCAAAACCTAAGGTATTCACTCGAAACTCCTGTAGAATCAAACATTTCCTGCTCAATGCATCAACAACCTTGTTAGAATTTCCAGAAATGTTATTTATAACAAAAGTAAAGCTCTTCATGAACTCAACCCATTTTGCATGTTTCTGGTTCAGTTTCTCTTGTCTAGTTATAAACTGTAAGGCCTGGTTGTCACTATACAAAACGAACTCTTTTGGAACCAGGTAGTGCCTCCATTTCTTCAACTCTTGTATGACTGCATTAAACTATTTATAATATGTGGAATAATTCCTTTTGGCCTCATTCAGTTTCTCATGGAAGTATGCAACTAGTCTATTGTCTTGACTTAAGACTGCTTCAATCGCAAATCCACTTGTGTCACATCTCACTTGAAATGTTTTACTGAAATATGGCATAACCAGAACTAGTTGTTCAATTATATTTTTTTTTAACAACTTGAAACTTTTCTCCACTTTCTCTATCCAATGAAAATATTTATGTCTTTTCTTGACTATGTCCATCATTGGTGCAGAAATTCCACTAAATTTTCTAATGAACTTCTTGTAAAAAATGGCTATTCCATGGAAGCTCCTAACTTCAAAGATATTCCTTGGCAACGACCATTCTTTGATCACTTTTACCTTCTCAGGATCCATTTTCAATGCATTTGAAGAGATCACAAAACCTAAATAAATGAGTTATGTCTTCATGAAAGATGACTTCTTCAGATTTATCAGCAACTTCTCTTGCTACAACCCCCTCATCACTAGAGTTAAATGTCTCAAGTGTTCTTCCTCAGTCTTACTGAAGATCAGTATATCATCAAGATACACAATTAAAAACTTACCAATGAAATATTTCAAGACTTCATTCATCAATCTCATGAAAGTACTTTGTGCATTCGTCAAGCCAAACGACATGACAAGCCATTCATACATCCCTTCATTCGTCTTGAATTTTGTTTTCCATTCATCACCTTCTCTCATCTGAATCTGATGATATCCACTTTTCAAATCAATTTTTGAAAGGTGATTTTTTTTATAGCCCTCAAGTCTATACACATTCTCCATCCACCATCCTTTTTCGAACTCAACATTGTCGGTACAACGCATGGACTCAAGCTCTCTTTGATCAATCCTTTGTCCATCAAATCCTGGGCTTACTTCTTAACCTCTTCATTCTCCTACGGCGTCAATATGTACGATGCTTTTCTTGGAAAAATCGCTCCTGGTATAAGTTCAATGTGATGGATTATACTCCTGATGGGTGGCAACGAACAAGGTAAATCGTCCACCACTATATCAATGAAATTCTCCAGCAGTTCCTGAATTTCCTCAGCTAGATCATTTATCGAGGTACTGGTCAAGATGAATCTAGGTTTTCTAACCACAAAAAATTTCATTTCTTCATATTTCTTGACTTCATCCAGAAGTTCCTTCCCACTCATGAGAAGTATAGCATTGCTTGTTTCTTCTTTCGCCTTCTTGTCTTCAATTAGAAGAAAAATATGCGTCCTACCATTCTTCTCCAAGGTGTAAGTTTTCTTTCTCCCATCATGAATAAAAATTTTGTCATATTTCCATGACCTTCCCAAAAAATATGATAGACATCCATGGGAATTACATCACATAAGATATCATCTCTATAACCCCCTATATTAAATTCAACTAAACATTGTTTAGTGACTACTACCCGATGTCCTTTTTGCAACCATGAAACTTTATATGGGCTTGGATGTGAAATTGTTTCCAATTCCAGTTTCTCCACCACCTCTGTGGATACTATATTATCTGTGCTTCCACTGTCAACGATCACCTTGCATACCCTATCCTTGGTTTTGCAAGCAGTTCTAAACAAATTGTTCCTCTAGACTAGATTCTCCATCTCTTTCTCTGGTTTCAAGAGAATTTTCCTCATCATCAAATATCTTCCACCTTCTGCATCCTCTGCCTCAAAATTTCACTTGTTCACTTCTAAAATGTGAGCTTCTCCTCCTCCATCCCTTTTTCTATCGGGACATTCCAAATATTTGTGTCCTATCTTCCCATAGACAAAACACTTTACTTCACCTCCTTTGCCTCTTCCTCTTCCTCTTGCTCGAGGAAAAGTGTTCCTATTGGCATATTGTCTTCCTTGTGAACTTCCTCCCCCTTCTGGGTGGTTATGAGGTTTCTTTTCTTCATCCTTAGGCTTCTTTACTATGTCCCGAGAAATTGCTTTTCATTTTCTCTGACTTCTATCTCTGCCCCTTTGACCTTGCTTTCGGGCCAATTTTTCCTCTACCTTCAGAGCAACCTGATAAGATCTTCCACATTTCTAATTGTCACCATGCTCATATCATCCTAAATTTCATATCTCAGGCCATTCATATATCTGGAAACCTTTTCATTATCACTCTCATGATGACCATCTCTGATGTTAAGTCTGTAAAACTCCTAAGTGTATTCCTTCACTTCCATCCCTTTCTGTCTCAAATTATGCATTCTTAGAAACAGATTGATTTGATAATCTCTGGGCATGAATTTGTCTTTAATCTTGGCTACCATTCTATCCCAACTCTTAATTCTTTGTTTTCCTTTGCAACACTTGTTAGCCTACAGCTCATCCCACCACAGTGATGCATGTCCTTTCAGTCTAGTGAGAACATACTTAACCTTCGTATCTTCTTCGATATCCTCATAGTCAAATTATTTATTTAGATATCTAAACCAATCTAAGAACTCCTCAATGTCCAACTTGCCTTCATACATCGAGATGTCCAACTTTTCTTTGGCACCTATCCTTGCAACAAATTTAAATAGACGTTCCTCTACAGCATCTTCGACTACAACTTATTCTTCTCCTTCTTCATTCTCGCTTTCATCCTCACTGATATCTCTAGTATCAGGTGTTTGTCTATGTATTGTCTCCATAGCATCTAATAGAGCACGAAGTTCTCTCATTTCCCTCTCCATGGATGGGTATGGTAAAGTTCTTTCTGAATGTCTTCTTGGTGGAATTGTTGCAATCTATCCACTCAAAATTCAAATCAAAACTATCCTCTTGTTGGTCACTATAATTGCTTAATTAATTCAAACAATCAAGTGCTACATAAATTGTCAACCCAGGGAAGTCTGTTTATTTCAAAGGTAACCACGCACTATATATTCTCAATTCCAAAAGAAACCTAGAGTTATAGTAAAGGAAACTATATTAATCACACTCGCTTTGAATGAACTGAAGTTCTGACTTGAATTACAGGAAAGCAACCTACCTATTGCAGATCTTAAAGAGATGGTCAATCTAAAGAATCCTAGATTACGTTAAAATAACAACTGCAACAGGAAAGAACAATTATTCTGTAACCAGAGAACAGGACCCTATTCCCAAGCAGGAACTCTAGCACCTTGTTTCTGATTAACACACTTTCATGAAAACATTAATGCATTGAAGGCTAACTATATCTAACAGAGAACAGGACCCTTAATCCCTTCCTTTAAGCAGGAACCTTTAGCACCAGTCTCTGATTAGAACACTCATGAAAATAATTGAAGGCTAACTACTTCTAACAGAGAACACAACCCTTAATCCCTTCCTTTACGCAGGAACCTTTAGCACCAGTCTCTGATTAGCACACTCATGAAAATAATTGAAGGCTAACTACTTCTAACAAAGAACGAGACCCTTAATCCCTTCCTTTAAGAAGGAACCTTTAGCACCAGTCTCTGATTAGCACACTCATGAAAATAATTGAAGGCTAACTACTTCTAATAGAGAACAGGACCCTTAATCCCTTCCTTTAAGCAGGAACCTTTAGCACCAGTCTCTGATTACCAAAATTCCTTAAATTCATCACACAGGATTGCCAACTAAAATGATTATCAATTATCCAATTATCAATTAAAATAATCAATTAAAATGATTATCAATTATCCAATTATCAATTAAAATGATTATCCAATTATCCAATTATCAATTATCCAAGCATGAACCACATGAAAACAATGTAACATTCGGTAAGACAGAGTTCAGTAGTGTTTCAACAAAGAATAATTCATTAAAGTAGTGTTTCAGCAAAACAGAAACTAATCAAAGCATAAACATAATTCACACTAACACACTATACAACTAACAGGTGAATCATGTGAAGAAGGTGGGCCCTCCCTTCTCACAAGATTCCCCTGAGACAAAGAGGCTAGATAAGGATGCTTAAAACAGTCTTTTATTCATCTATCAATGTATCGTATTACAATATGAAAATGAGGTACGTCCTTCTCTGTGAAGCCTTCTTAGTACAAAAACTGGAGATCCTTCGAATGATGATTTCCTCTTATTTAAAGAGGGAATCTCTCCGATACAATTGATAAAAAATTACAGATGTATATCTGAGTCCTATTTTTAGTCAGATCGACTTTCTAAACCGGAATAGGATGTCCTAGTCTCCCGCAACAGAATGCTATTACAAGTGCTGAATGAGGTGTTGTTGTTACGACTGGAGGAACAGTTCTTTCTTGTTGCTGTTGTTGCATGCTGTTTCGGCATCGTAAATCATGGGCTATTTCAGCTAGGGGATTTGCACTTTGACTATTCAGCACTTCTCAGATAGCAGCGATGGTTGATGCTTGGCTCACAGTGCAGCTGTTGTGGTCAATCTGTGTGAGTTGTTGTTGACCGCGGACTGTGTAACGACTTCCTCTGTGTTTCAGCATCGTCAGTCATGGACTATGTAACAGCTTCCTCTGTGTTTCAGCATCATGACCATGGACTGTGTAACAACTTCCTCAGCATCGTTGATCATGAACTGCGTAACAGCTTCTGTGTTTCAGCATCATCAACCATGGACTGTGTAACAGCTTTTGTGTTTCAGCATCGTCGACCAGGGACTGTGTAACAACTTTCTCTGTGTTCCAGTATCGTGACCATGGACTGTGTAACAACTTCTGTGAATTGATGTTTTAGCAACAGGCCTCAAATGCTAATCTGTAGTTTGAACTGTTTCAGCACTTATACATTTCTAATCAATGGTTAAGTATGAGAGTGATGTGAAATTATATGCAAAATAGATTAAACGTATAGTAAAGAGAAGAGATATTATATACCTTTGGAAAGATAGGATAAAGTGATAATATGAGTTTAAATGTGAGTGATCAAGAGTGTAATAGTGGCAAAATGTATGGGAAAAAAGGTACATTGTGTGGTCCTAACATCCCCCCCAACTTAAAGTGTTGCATGTCCTCAGGCAAATTCACTCTGAATCAGAGTCTGAATACCGACTCTGAGTGTGAAAGTTACTCAAGCAGTAGTTGTGGGAGGTACTGTCCGTTGGTGCTCTGAACCCTTGGACCCATTGTAACCTTTGCCAAGTTGTTGTTTCTGTCTTCTTAGGCAGCTTATAATGGATTTGATATCTTTCTGTTGGCAACCAGAGGATAGGAAAATAAAACAGGTACCCTATGTAGGTTTCATCACATTGCTAAATAGACTTGATGTAGTTAGGTACCCTGGAGATTGCTACCTCAAGGTTAGTAGGGATAAAAGGATTTTGTTCATGTCTTTTCTCAATGGATTTCTGCCAAAAAAAGTTATTTTCCTGGAGGGCAGTAATCTCTATAGATCTGATGAAGTGCTGACAATCCTGAAGCACTGTTGATTGTAGCTGCTAAACATGTTCAGTCATCCCTGGTTTCTTTAAGAACTGATAATATTATGTGACAAAGGTGGTTTCATTCTGTGGTTCTGGTCTTATCTAGAGAAGGTGGTTATCTTCATTGTGCTTGGCAGCCAAGAAGTCATCCTGCCACAAAATTTGATTGTGGAGAAAGGAGGTGAATGCCCGAATCTGGATGTCCCCCAAAAGAGGGTTAAGGTTCAGTTGCCTGTTCTTGGGGATGGCCTTGTTATGAATTACGCCTCACAAAGGAGGTGTTGATCCCTAGTAGAGGCTTCTACAAAAGTTTTGACAAAATATGCTAGGTGAAGTATTGCGTGGGGTCTGCCCTCTGTGATTGATTTGATCTGAAACCATATAAGTAGTTCCATAAGGAACAAGGAGTAATTATAGGATGGTTTCCTTGTAGCCAATAACTTTTGTGCCAAGTTAGATACCAGGGTCAATCTTCCTTTCAACTCTTTGTTTTGTTTCTTAAGGGCTCAAGCTTCCCGGCGTGTCTATTCTAAAGCTTCCCAATTTGAGTAAGTGTGATTTATCCAGATTTGTCTGTGCTCTTGCAGGTTTTTGGCCTGTGTAGTAGCATACTCTTTCTTCCATTTCTATATTACTGCTTGCTCATCCCATGGCTGAGTCTATGTTTCAGCGTTGCAAGTAGTGGGGTGAGGTATGGTTTGAGTAGATTGTTCCACAAAAGTGTGGATATTGATCTATACAGCTTTGTTAACACAAGAAGGGGTTTTATTTGTTGCAATGCAGGGCTCAGTCTTAATCTTGGGAGGTCTTGCTAGTTCTTATGTTTTAGCTGTAGCTGGTTCTTGTGTAGCAGCAGGTTCTTCTTCTTTGATTACAAAAGTTGAAGGAGTAGGGGGAGCTCCTGGCATTGGGACTTGAATTACCTTGTAGCCCGCTTGATAGTAAATATCCCCACATTGAAAACACATATATTCTTTACATGGTCTCTCTGTTGTAGTCCCCTCTGACAGGGTTGCTATACGAGATACGGTGTACAAATTAATCTCCTTCTCATAGGCTTCCTTTTCCATATCTAGCTCTTGATTGTAGGCCTCTAGTTCAGACTTTAAAAACTCATTTTCTTCTAAGACAGAGGCCATTGTTGGTTCTAGTTGAGAGGTGACTGGTTCTTGTGTAACAGTCACAGTCGCACTAGCTGGTTTTTGTGGAGCAACTACAGGATTGGCAGCTGCTTCTTGTGTTTCAGCTTCTTGGTGTAAGGAGAGTAATGTTGCAGCACCCTGGACTTCTGATTCCTGTATTTCAGTGTCAATATCAGCAGCTGGTTCTTGTGTTTTATCCTATTAGCGATATTTCTTGTAAGGGGGGCTAGAACACAAAAGAAGGGGTTAAAAACCCACTTGTCCAAAGTTGCGGATGATAATGTGCCCAGGGTAAGTCATGAGCAGGTCTGAGTGGCAGTGATTCACACGCCCAGATCAACGACGCAGTTTGAATTCCGGACCCCCTTGCCTTTCTACCTTTAAGTGCGGGGGGGTCCAGAATTGGGGGCTCACCTCTCCAACGGCCCAGATCGGCGCACCCGGATCAACGGCAATAAAGGTAATTCTGGACCCC